>JAPDVU010000010.1:390000-440000 GCA_026230045.1 Corynorhinus townsendii | reverse complement strand
GACCCTCAATCCAAACCCTAAACCTAAACCCTAACAGTAACCCTAACCCTAACCATAATCCTAACCCTACCCCTAACCTAACCCTAACCTTAACCCTAAACCTAACCCTAACCCTAACCCTAACCCAAACCGTAATACTAAACTCTAAACCTAACTTTAACCCTAACCCTAAACATAAAGCCTAAACTTTACCCCTAACCCTAACTCTAACCCCTAAACCTAACCCTAACCATAACCCTAACCCAAAACCTAACCCTAACCCTAAAACCTAACCCTAACCTTAATCCTAATACTAACCCTAACCATAATCTTAACCAAAACATTAACCTTAACCCCTAAACCTAACCCTTAACCTAACCCTTAACCCTAACCATAAACCCTAACCCTAACCCCTAACCCTAACCCTAACCCCTAACCCTAACCCTAACTTTTAAAACTAAACATAAACCAAAACCCTAACCCTAAACCCTAACCCTAACCCTAACGCTAACCTTAAACTTAAACCCTAACCCTAAACCCTAACACTAACCCTAACCCTAACCCTAACATTAAACCTAACCCTAAAACCTAACCCTAACCGTAACCCTACGCTAACATTAAAGCCTAACCTTAATCCTTAACCCTAATCCCTAACCCTAATTATTACCCTAACCCTAATCCTAAACCTTAACACTAACCCAACTCTAACCCTAACCCCCAATCCTAACACTAACCCTAACCATTACCCTAACCCTAACCCTAAAACTTAACCCTAACCATAAGCCTAACCCTAACTGTAAAACGTAACCCTAACCCTAACAATACCCTACACCTCAACCAATACCCTAAGCTTTAACCTAAGCCTAACCCTAATTCTAACCTTAAAAAGTAACCCTACCCCTAACCCTAACCCTTATCCCAACCATAAACCATAACCCTACCCCAAACGCTAATCCTAATGATAAACCTATACCCTAACCCTAACCCTTAACCCTAATCATAAACACTGACTAACACCCAAACACTAACCCTAACCCTGAAGCCTAATCCTAACTCTAACCCTAACCCTAAACCTAAACCCTAACCTTAACCCCTAACCCTAAACCCTAACCCTAACACTAACCCTAACGCTAACCCTAACCCTAGCCATAACCTTAACCCTAACCCTAAACCGAAATCCTAAACTTTACCCCTAACCCTGACCCTAACCCTAACCCTAAAACCTAACCCTAAAGCTAACCCTAAACCATAACCATAACCCTAAACCCTTAATCCTAACCATAAACCCTGACCATAACCCCAACCCTAACCCTAACCCTAAAGCCTAATCCTAAACCTAACACTAAACACGAACCTTAACCCCTACAACTAACCTCTAACACTAAACCCTACCCTTCACTCTTAACCCTAATCCCTAACCCTAAACGTAACCCTAACGCTAACCCTAAACCTAAACCCTAACCCTAACCCTAAATCTAACCCTAACCTTAATCCTAACCCTAACCTTAACCCTAACTCCTAACCCCTAACCCTAATCCTAACCCTAACCCCAAAGCTTAACCATAACCATAAAACCTAACCATAAACCCTGACTGTAAACCCTACCCTAACCCTCACCCTAAAGCCTAATCCTAACCTTAACCCTAACCCTAACCCCTAACACTAACCCTAACCCTAACCCCTAACACTAACCCTAGCCCTCACCCTAAAAACTAACTCTAACCCTAATGCTAAAACCTAACCTTAACCATAACCCTGCCGCTAAACCGCACCCTTAACCCTAACCATAAACCTTAACCCTAAACCTAACCCAAACCATAATGCTAAACTCTAACCCTAACTTTAACCCTAACCCTAAACATAAAGCCTAAACTTTACCCCTAACCCTAACCCTAACACTAAACCCTAACCCTAACCCTAACCGTAACCCTAACCCCTAAACCTAACCCTACCCCTAACCATAACCCTAACCCAAAACCTAACCCTAACCCTAACCCTAACCCTAACCATTAACCCCAACCAAAAAAACCTAACCCTAACCCAAACCCAAATCCTAAACCCTCACCCTAACCCTAAACCTAACCCTAAAACCTAACCCTAACCATAACCCTACCTTAACCCAAAACCAACACCCTAAGCCTAACCCTAACCTTAAATCCTAACGATAACACTAACCGTAACCCTAAACCTAAACCTTAACCGTAAAACCTAACCCTAACACTAAACTTTACCATAACCCTAAACCGTAACCCTAACCCCTAAACCTAACCCTACCCCTAACCATAACCCTAACCCAAACCTAACCCTAACCCTAAAACCTAACCCTAACCTTAATCCTAACACTAACCCTAACCATAATCTTAACCAAAACATTAAACTTAACCCCTAACTCTAACCCTTACCCTAACCCTTAACCCTAATCATAAACCCTAACCCTAACCCCTAACCCTAACCCTAACCCCTAACCCTAACCCTAACCCTAAGCCTTAAACCTAAACATAAACCAAAACCCTAATCCAAACCCTAACCCTAAACCCTAACCCTAACCCTAACGCTAACCTTAAAACTAAACCCTAACCCCAAACCCTCACATTAACCCTAACCCTAACCCTAACATTAAACCTAACCCTAAAACCTAACGCTAACCGTAACCCTACCCTAACCCTAAAACCTAACCTTCATCCTTATCCCTAATCTCTAACCTTAACTATTACCCTAACCCTAACCCTAAACCTTAACACTAACCCAACTCTAACCCTAACCCCTAATCCTAACACTAACCCTAACCATTACCCTAACCCTCACCCTAAAACTTAACCCTAACCCTAAGCCTAACCCAAACTGAAAAACCTAACCCTAACCCTAACCATACCCTAAACCTCAACCAATACCCTAACCTTAACCCTAAGCCTAACCCTGATTCTAATCTTAAAAAATAACCCTACCCTAACCCTAACCCTAAACACTAACCATAAACCATAACCCTACCCCAAACCCTAATCCTAATGCGATCCCTATACCCTAACCCTAACCCTTAACCCTAATCATAAACACTGACTATAACCCCAACACTAACCCTAACCCTGAAGCCTAATCCTAACTCTAAACCTAACCCTAAACCCTAAACCCTAATCTTAACCTGTAACCCTAAACCCTAACCCTAACACTAACCCTAACGCTAACCCTAACCCTAGCCATAACAGTAACCCTAAACCCTAAACCCTAACCTTAACCCCTAACCCTAAACCCTAACCCTCACACTAACCCTAACGCTAACCCTAACCCTAGCCATAACAGTAACCCTAACCCTGAAACCTAAACCTAACCCTAACCCTGACTCTAAAATCTAACCCTAACCCTAACCATACCCTAAACCTCAAGCATCACCCTAACCCTAACCCTATCCCTAACCCTAACCCTAACCCTAAAAAATAACCCTAACCCTAACCCTAAAACCTAACCCTAACCATTAACCCCAACCATAAAACCTAACCCTAACCCAAACCCAAATCCTAAACCCTCACCCTAACCCTAAACCTAACCCTAAAACCTAACCCTAACCATAACCCTACCTTAACCCAAAACCATCACCCTAACCCTAACCCTAACATTAAATCCTAACGATAACACTAACCGTAACCCTAAACCTAAACCTTAACCATAAAACCTAACCCTAACACTAAACTTTACCATAACCCTAAACCCTAAACCTAAACCTAACCCTAACCCTAACCCCTAATCCTAACAGTAACTCTAACCCGTAAACCTAACTTTAATCCTAACCCTAACCCTAACCCTAACCCTAACTCTAAAACCTAACCCTAACCCTAACTCTAAAAGCTAACTCTAACCCTAACCATACCCTAAACCTCAACCATAACCCTAACCGTAACACTGACCCTCAATCCAAACCCTAAACCTAAACCCTAACACTACCCTAACCCTAACCCTAATCCTAACCCTAACCCAAACCTTAATACTAAACTCTAAACCTAACTTCAACCCTAACCCTAAACATAAAGCCTAAACTTTACCCCTAACCCTAACTCTAACCCCTAAACCTAACCCTAACCGTAACCCTAACCCCTAAACCTAACCCTAACCCCTAACCATAACCCTAAACCAAAACCTAACCCTAACCCTAAAACCTAACCCTAACCTTAATCCTAATACTAACCCTAACCATAATCTTAACGAAAACATTAACCTTAACCCCTAAACCTAACCCTTAACCTAACCCTTAACCCGAACCATAAACCCTAACCCTAACCGTATCCCTAACCCTAACCCTAACCCTAAAAAATAACCCTAACCCTAACCCTAACCCTAAAACCTAACCCTAACCGTAACCCTAACCCCTACGCTAACCATTAACCCTAACCATAAAACCTAACCCTAACCCAAACCCAAATCCTAAACCCTCACCCTAACCCTAAACCTAACCCTAAAACCTAACCCTAACCATAATCCTACCTTAACCCTAAACCATCACCCTAACCCTAACCCTAACCTTAAATCCTAACGATAACACTAACCATAACCCTAAACCTAAACCTTAACCGTAAACCCTAACCCTAACACTAAACTTTACCCTAACCCTAAACCCTAAACCTAAATCTAACCCTAACCCTAACCCCTAATCCTAACCTTAACCCTAACCCCTAAACCTAACATAATCCTAACCCTAATGCTAACCCTTACTCTAAAACCTAACCCTAACCCTAACTCTAAAAGCTAACTCTAACCCCAACCATACCCTAAACCTTAACCATAACCCTAACCGTAACACTGACCCTCAATCCAAACCCTAAACCTAAACCCTAAAACTAACCCTAACCCTAAAGCAAACCCTAACCCCTAAACCTAACCCTAACCCCTAACCATAACCCTAACTCTAACCCTAACCCTAAGCCTTTACACTAACCCTAGCCCTCACCCTAAAAATTCACCCTAACCCTAACCCTAAAACCTACCCTAACCATAACCCTACCGCTAAACCTAACCCTTATCCCTAACCATAAACACTAATCCTAAACCTAATCCAAACCATAATCCTAAACCCTAACCCTAACGCTAACCCTCAACCAAAACCCTAACTCTAAACCCTAAAATTAACCTTAACCCTAACAATAAAACCCAATCCTAAACTTTACCCCTTACCCTAACCCTAAAACCTAACCCTAACCCCTAACCCTTACCCTAAACCTAACCCTAAAGACTAATCCTAAAGCTAACACTAAACCCTAACCTTAACCCCTAGCCCTACCTCTAACCCTAAACGCCACCCTTCACTATTAACCCTAATCCCTAACCCTAACCGTAACCCTAACCCTAACCTTAAATCTTAACCCTAACCCTAACCCTAACCCCTAACCCTAACCATAATCCTAACCCGTAAACCTAACCCTAACCCCTAACCATAACCTTAACCCAAAATCTAAAAACGAACCCTAACCCTTACCCTAACCCTAAATCTAATGCTAACTTTAGTCCTAACACTAACCCTAACCATAACCCTAACCCCTAACCCTAACCCTAACCCTAACCCTTAAACCTAACCATAAATGCTAACCATAAACCCTGACCATAACCCCTACCCTAACCCTCACCATAAAGCCTAATCCTAATCCTAACCCTAACCCTAAACCCTTACCTTAACCCCTAATCCTAACCCCTACCCTAACCCTAACCCTAACACTAACCCCTAACACTAACCCTAACCCTAAATCCTAACCATAAACCCTAAACCTAACCCTAACCCCTAACCCTAACCCTAACCCTAACCCCTAAGATTAACCCTAGCCCTCACCCTAAAATCTAACCCTAACCCTAACGCTAAAACCTAACCCTAACCATAACCCTCCCCTAAACCTCACCCTTACCCCTAACCATAAACCCTAACCCTAAACCTAACCCAAACCATAATACTAAACTCTAACCCTAACCTTTACCCTAACCCTAAACATAAAGCCTAAACTTTACCCCTAACCCTAACGCTAACACTAACCCTAACCCTAACCCTAACCGTAACCATAACCCCTAAACCTAAACCTACCCCTAACCATACACTAACCCCTAACCATAACCCTAACCCAAAACCTAACCCTAACCCTAAAACCTAACCCTAACCTTAATCCTAACACTAACCCTAACCATAATCTTAACCAAAACATTAACCTTAACCCTAAACGTAACCCCTAAACCTAACCCTAACCCTAACCCTGACACCTAAACATAAACCAAAACCCTAACCCAAACCCTAACCCTAAACCCTAACCCTCACCCTAAAGCTAACCCTAAACCTAAACCCTAACCCTAACCCCTAAGATTAACCCTAGCCCTCACCCTAAAATCTAACCCTAACCCTAACCCTAAAACCTAACCCTAACCGTAACCCTACCCTAACCCTAAACCCTAACCTTAATCCTTAACCCTAATCCCTAACCCTAACAATAACCCTAACCCTAACCCTAAACCTTAACACTAACCCAACTCTAACCCTAACCCCTATCCTAACACTAACCCTAACCATTACCCTAACCCTAACCCTAAAACTTAACCCTAACTGTAAGCCTAACCCTAACTGTAAAACATAACCCTAACCCTAACCATACCCTAAACCTCAACCAATACCCTAACCTTAACCCTAAGCTTAACCCTAATTCTAACCTTAAAAACTAACTCTAACCCTAACCCTAACTCTAAAACCTACACCCTAACCTTATCCCTACCTTAACCCTACCCCTAACCCTAACCCTTAACACTAACCATAAACCGTAACCCTATCCCAAACCCTAATCCTAAACCATAACCCTAACCCCAAAACCTAACCCTAATGCTAACTCTATACCCTAACCCTAACCCTTAACCCTAATCATAAACACTGACTATAACCCCAACACTAACCCTAACCATGAAGCCTAATCCTAACTCTAACCCTAACCCTAAACCCTAAACCCTAACCTTAACCCCTAACCCTAAACCCTAATCCTAACACTAACACTAACGCTAACCCTAACCCTAGCCATAACAGTAACCCTAACCCTGACCTAACCCTAACCCTAACCCTGACTCTAAAACCTAACCCTAACCCTAACCCTAAACCTAACCCAAACCATAATCCTAAACCCTAACCCTAACGCTAACCCTCAACCAAAACCCTAACTCTATAACCTAAAATTAACCTTAACCCTAACCCTAAACCTAAATCCTAAACTTTAAACCTAACCCTAACCCTAACCCTAACCCTAAAACCTAACCCTAAACCCCTAACCCTAATCCTAACCCTAACCCTAAAGCCTAATCCTAAACCTAACACTAAACCCTAACCTTAACCCCTAACCCTAACCTCTAACCCTAAACCCTTCCCTTCACTCTTAACCCTACCTAAAAACTAACCCTAACCCTAACCCTAACCCTAAATCTAACCCTAACCTTAATCCTAACACTAACCCTAACCATAACCCTAACACCTAACCCTAACCCTAACCCTATCCCTAACCCTAACCCTAACCCTAACCCTAAAACCTAACCCTAATGCTAACCCTAAACCATAACCATAACCCTAACCCTTAACCCTAACCATAAACCCTGACCGTAACCCCAACTCTAACCCTAACTCTAAAGCCTAATCCTAAACCTAACACTAAACCCTAACCTTAACCCCTACCCCTAACCTCTAACCCTAAACGCCACCCTTGACTCTTAAGCCCATTACCTAACCCTAACCGTAACCCTAACCCTAACCCTAAATCTTAACCCTAACCCTAACCCGAACCCCTAAACTTAACAGTAAACCTAACCCCTAAACCTAACCCTAACCCCTAACCATAACCTTAACCCAAAACTTAAAAACGAACCCTAACCCTTACCCTAACCCTTAACCCTAACCATAAACCCTAACCCTAAAACCTAACCCTAACCGTAACCCCTAAACCTACCCCTAACCCTAAACCTAAACATAAACCAAAACCCTAACCCAAACCCTAACCCTAAACCCTAACATTAACCCTAACGCTAACCTTAAACCTAAACCCTAACCCTAACCCTAACATTAAACCTAGCCCTAAAACCTAACCCTAACCGTAACCCCTACCCTAACCCTCACCCTAAAGCCTAATCCTAAACCTAACCCTAACCCTAAACCCTTACCTTAACCCCTAACCCTAACCACTACCCTAACCCTTACCCTAACCCCTTGCACTAACCTTAACGCTAACCCTACCCCCTAACACTAACCCTAACCCTTAATCCTAACCATAAACCCTAAAATTAACCCCTAACCCTAACCCTAACCCCTAACACTAACCCTAGCCCTCACCATAAAAAATAACCCTAACCCTAATGCTAAAACCTAACCCTAACCATAACCCTACCCCTAAACCTCACCCTTAACCCTAACCATAAACCCTAACCCTAAACCTAACCCAAACCATAATACTAAAATCTAAACCTAACCTTAACCCTAACCCTAAACATAAAGCCTAAACTTTACCCCTAACTCTAACCCAAACCCTAAAACCTAACACTAACCCTAAACCCTAACCCTAACCCTTAACCCTAACCATAAACCCTGACCATAACCCCTACCCTAACCCTCCGCCTAAAGCCTAGCCTTAACCCTAACCCTAACCCTTAACCCTAACGTTAAACACTGACCGTAACCCCACCCTAACCCTAACCCTAAAGCCTAATCCTAACCCTAACCCTAACACTAAGCCTAAAAACTAACCCTAACCTTAACCGTAACCCTAACCCTATCCTTAAACCTAATCCTACCCCTACCCCTAACCCTTAACCCTAAACATAAGCCCTAACCCCAGCCAAACCCTAATCCTAAAGCCTAACCCTAACCCGAACGCTAACCTTAAAACTAAACCCTAACCCTAATCCCTAACATTAACCCTAACCCTAGACCCTAACACTAAGCCTAACCCTAAACCAAACCCTAAAACCTAACCCTACCATAACTCTAAACCATCACCCTAACCCTAAACCTGACCTTAAATCCTAACCATAACACTAACCCTAACCCTAAACCTAAACCTTAACCCTAAACCCTAACCCTAACCCTAACCTTTACCCTAACCCTAAACCCTGAACCTAAACCTAACCC
Organism: Corynorhinus townsendii; assembly: GCA_026230045.1. Lineage (NCBI taxonomy): Eukaryota > Metazoa > Chordata > Mammalia > Chiroptera > Vespertilionidae > Corynorhinus > Corynorhinus townsendii. Next base: position 430,906 of record JAPDVU010000010.1, on the reverse strand, counting down.
TAAACTCTAACCCTAACCCTTAACCCTAACCATAAACCCTAACCGTAAGCCTAACTTTAACCCTAAAGCCTAACCCTTACCGGAACCCTAAACCCTACCCTTCGCCCTTAACAATAATTTCTAACCCTAACCTTAACCCTAACCCTAACCCTAAAAACAACAACAACAACAACAACAAAAAACACACACACCAAAGCCAGTTTATGGTTAGTATTAGGGTTAGAGTTAGAGATAGGGTTAGGGTTAGGGTTTGGGTAAGGGCTGGGTTAGGGTTAGGGGTTAGTGTTAGGGTTATGGTTAGGATTAGGGTTAGGGTTAGGGTTAGGGGTAAAGGTTAGGCTTTAGGTTTAGGGTTAGGGTTAAGGTTAGGCTTTAGGGTTAGGGTTAGGGTTAGTGTGAGGGTTAGGGTGAAGGTGAGGGTGAGGGTGAGGGTGAGGGTTAGGGTGAGAGTAAGGCTAGGGTTATGGCCTGGGAATCGCAAGCATTTATAGGGTTAGATTTAGGATTAGGATTAGGGTTAGTGTTAGGGTTATGGTTAGGGTTAGGGTTTAGGTTAGGATTATGGTTAGGGTTAGGGTTAGGGGTTAGGTTAGGGTTATGGTTATGGTTAGGATTATGGTTAGGGTTAGGGTTAGGGTTTGGGTTAGGGTTGGGTTAGGGTTAGGAGTTAGTGTTAGGGTTATGGTTAGGATTAGGTTTAGGGTTAGGGTTAGGGTTAAGGGTAAAGGTTAGGCTTTAGGTTTAGGGTTATGGTTAAGGTTAGGCTTTAGGGGTAGGGTTAGGGTTAGGGTTAGGGGTTAGGGTTAGAGTTAGGGTTAGGGTTAGGGTTAGGGTTAGGGTTAGTTTTAGGGTTTAGGGTTAGGGTTAGGGGTTAGGGTTAGCGTTTATGGTTAGGGTTGGGGTTGGGGTTGGGGTTGGGGTTAGGGTTAGGGTTAGTGTTAGGGGTGGGTTGGGGTTGGGGTTGGGGTTGGGGTTGGGGTTGTGGTTAGGGTTGGGGTTAGGGTTAGGGTTAGGGTTAGGGTTTAGGGTTAGAGTAAAGGTTAGGGTTAGGGTATAGGGTTAAGGTTTAGGTTTAGGGTTAGGGTTAGTGTTAGTGTTATGATTAGGATTTAAGGTCAGGTTTACGGTTATGGTTTATGGTTAGGGTTAAGCGTTAGGGTTAGGGTTAGAGTTCGGGTTTAGGGTTAGGTTTAGGCTTACGGTTAGTGTTTATGGTTAGGGTTAAGAGTTATGGTTAGAGTTTAGGGTTAGGGTTAGGTTTAGGTTTAGAGTTAGTGATAGGGTTTAGGGTTCGTGTTAGGGTTAGGGGTTAGGGTTTAGGGTTAGGCCTTATGGTTAGTGTTAAGGGATAGGGTTAGGGTTTACTCTTAGGGTTAGGGTTTAGGGTTACAGTTGGTGTTAGGGTTAGGGTTTAAGGTTAGGGTTTAGTTTTAGGGTTAGGGTTAGGGTTAGGGTTAGGGGTGAGAGTGAGGGAAAGGGTGAGGGTGAGGCTGAGGGTGATGGTGAGGGTTAGTGTTTTAGGGTTAGTGTTAGGGTTGGGTGAGAGTGAGGGCGAGTGTGAGCGTGAGTGTGAGGGTGAAGGTTAGGGTGAGCATGAGGGTTTAGGTGAGGGTAAGGCTAGGGTTATGGCTTGGGTTATGGCAAGTATTATTTATAGGGTTTTATAGGAGTATAAAAGTTTTATTAATCTAGGAACTGCTAAATGTTTGACTTGCCAGCTTTAAAAGTTCGAAGTGCAAATTAAATTGGGAGAAATTATATAGTTGTGGTAATTAAACGTCTAAAGTATAAAAAATTGTTGAGAAAATAAAATGTGTTTTCTCTGAAAATAATTAGGAATTCAAAATAAGTTCCTTATTGGTCTCAGTAAAAAAGAGGAATAATTATGTGATCCTAACTAAAATTTTTCTATGCAAAAAACTAGTTTAAAATCTAATTGATATCAACATAATTATAAAAAGTATTATAATCTTTAAATCATATATGGATATCTATATATATGTGTGTGTGTATGTGTGTATATATATATGTATGTGTGTGTGTATATATATATATATATATATATATATATATATATATATATTGATGGTTTTTTCCGTGTTAAAATTTCAAGGCTTTAACAGAGATGATTCTTGGAATGCTCCAAGGGCTCGGAGTAATACAAGAAATTTATTCTCTCTTTTTAAAGGAAATATTTTAAATTTAACAGATCAAATATATTGGAAATTGCATGGAAAGCCTTATCAAATAAAAGTTAACGATTATATTTTAAATGTTATGAAGGTTTTTGCCTCTGAGAAGGGCAAAATCAACATATTTCTTAAATATAGTCAAAATTTTCAACAGCAGTAGAATCTCAAGAAAGATAAAAGCCCCAAGCAGCCTGCATTTTGAATGGGCTGGGGGTGGGACAGTGTTTGTCCTTTTGGATCGGACCAATAAGTATCAGACATTTAAGTTTTACTGAATAAGTTTCTTTGCCTTTTAATTAAAGATACCTACTTAAGTTACCTTATGCATTAGCTTTTATAATATAATCAAGGTCTCATATAAATTAAGTTACCTGAGAAGCCAATGTGTAAGTAATTGAATCCAAGTAAAATTTAAGAACAGTTAAGACAGCCACCATTACTGCCTGACTTTGGTAGCCACCTGAATTCTTAACTAAGCTTGAGGCGAGGCAACATTTTTGGCTTGTGAATCAAATGTAAACATCAACTAAATTTGCTTTGCTTTTAAATGAAGATACCTACTTTAATTACTTAAATAAATTAACTTTTTAAATTATAATCAAGGTTTTCAGCTAAATGAAAAGCCAATATTTTTATAAACAATTCTAATAAAGAGCAGAAACAGCGAGTGAGATTTTTGTTTGCAATATAAATTTGACTGTCATTTAAAAGAACAGATTAGACAGCCACCATGATGGACACATGGCTTGCTGGTCCCCTTGGAAGCCATAGGGGGCAACCCCTTCCTTTGTAAATAATTTGATTAAGTATTCTAAGCTACTGAAGGCCTTCCCATGGTCCCTCTGTGGATGCAAAGAAAGCCTAAGGGGATAGTCTTCAAAAAATAAAATTTCAGCTTAATAAAAAGGAGAAATTTGAAAAGTTTAGAAATCTCTTTCACTGGTATTTATAGGATAAACTGAGAATTGTTATTAAAATATTAAATCTAATTAGTCCTAGTGGTCACTCACCATAACCTTAAGAGAAATTGTTTCATGTGACAAAGATTTTTAAATGAAACTCTATGTAGCCTGAAAATTATTTTTGAAGGAAATAAGGAGAGGTTTCCTCCAAATGTCGTAAGGATTGTAATTGATAACCAACACATTAGGCCTCAGAAGGTGGAGATAAGAAAAGATTGTCTTAAAACTTTAAATGACTTTCAGAAATTATTAGGGGACATTAACTGGTTAAGACCTTATCCGAAGATCTCTACAGGAGAACTGACAAATTTCCTTAATTTACTTAGAGGTGACTCTAATCTTTCCTCTCCCCAACATTAACAAATGAAGCTAGGAATGAGTTGCTAAGAGTGGAACAGGCAATTTCATCAACGGAAGTAGCACGGGTACAAACCGAATTGCCTTTATTGGGACAAAGTAACCCAACTGCAAATAGTCCCACTGGAGTCATCATTCCAAATAGAAATTCTCCTGCCATTATTGAATGGGTCCACCTAGGGCATCAATCCTCTAAAACAGCGGTTACATATGTAGAACTAATGATCATACAATAAATTCAGACCGAGTCATACTGACCAGTCATACTTCTGAACAAAGAATTGAACTACAAGCCATTAAGGCTGCATTGCAGGATTTCCAAGACCTCTTAATACCGTCTCTGATTCCTTTTATGCTGCGAACTTGGTGAATAGAATTGAAACTGCCCAGTTGAAATGGCTTAGTGACCAAAGTTTATTTTTACTATTTAAACAAGTTCAGCAGATTTTACAGAAGAGTCAATATCCTTTTTATATCACTCACATCAGGGTTCATAGTGTCTTACCTGGTCCTTTAACAAAAGGAAATCCACAGGCTGATCAATTGGTTGCTTTATTAAAAGAAGCCTTAGAATCTCATCAACTTTTACATCAGCCTGCCAAAATGCTGTCTAAACAATTCTCAATCACTCGACAGCAAGCAAAACAGATTATTGAGGAATGTCCCACTTGCATGTTACATCTACCTCAAGGGCCTAACACAGGAATCAACCCTAGAGGTTTGCACAGAGACCATATCTGGCAAATGGATGTAACGCACTATACTTCCTTTGGACGCCTTGGTGCATTACCTGTCTGTAGACACCTTTTCAAAAGTCCTATAGGCTACTGCATCTACAGGAGAAACGGCAAAACAGGATATTAATCATTGCCTAGCTGCTTTTGCCGTCATGGGATTTCCAAAAATTTTTAAAACTGATAATTGGCCTGCTTACACAAGCAGTCAATTCCAGGACGTTTGTAAAAGATGGAAAATTCAGCACATTACAGGAATACCATACAATTCCCAAGGACAGGCCATTATTGAACGACAGCATCAGCTGCTAAAATCCCAACTTGAAAAACAAAAAGGGGAGATTGTGGAGAAATCACCTGCGGGTAGGCTGCACCAAGCCATGATTACTTTAAATTCTTTCACTTGTGATGTTGATGGAAAGACACCTATGGAGCTACATTGGTGTCAGAATAAAACGAAAGAAAATGGTTTAGTTAGATGGAAGGATCCCAAATCTGGTTTATGGAAGGGACCTGATCCATCATTAACCTTTGGCAGAGGGTATGCTTGTATATTCCCAGAGAATTTTTCCAAACCTGTGTGGATTCCTGATAGAAATATTAAACTTCAACAGGGATCCAAGAGAGAAACTAGCCAGACTAATAAGGACCGTGTGCCTGGAGCCACACCATGCAGCCGCAGACAATCAACTACCTCAGGCAGAGAGAGCAGCGACTCCAAGCAATCCACTGAAGATGAGCAAGAGGAGGACAAGCCAGACAACAAACAGCCCGGAGACCACCTGAGGCATGGTAAGAAAAACGGTACAGATTCCTGAGAACGTCTTTCCTGCCATGCTAGCAGTGATCAGCTATACGGTAATATTACCTGGGGCAAACGGGGCAAATGGGGAAGTATTTTGGACTTATGATTCCTGACCCTTCATGGGTCGGAACCCTTACGTGAGCTGATCCCCCACCTAATGTCGTATGCGAGAGGAACATGGGTGAGGAAAGGAAGTAGGGGACTATTCACTCCTTGATCCTGGGAGAGATGCAGAGAATATAACTAAGACCTTGTCTGTACAAAAAGAAATTGACAGCCAGTTTGAAATTGAATTGCCATGACCCAGAGCAAAGGATATCCTTATATGATATTATTCTACACTGTAATTATAATTCTTTATATTTTAAAACAGCATATTGTACAATATTCCCAAACAAACTTACAAACTAATTCTTTGCATGTTTGGCAGCATTTTACACACACACACACACACACACACACACACACACACACAAACAATGGGCATGAAAGAATTTAATCCCTTCCAGAAAGAAATTACGGCCTCCCTGGGAAGGCACTTGAGCATTCTATATTGGCCTCTTTTGCCAAGAGGGACCCTCCGACAGCTGTTGCCTGAGCTTTTTGTTCATACTGATGTTGAAGCCTTGTAGGGGCTGGTACCATGGATCTGTCTCTGGCCCAATGGCATGAGCTGGGCCCTCCCTGGAGAAGAAACCTGGACTCCCTAAAGATCTGTGATCAGTGCAAGGCCCCACCGGCGGCCGAGGTGGGATGCCAAGGCAGGTGCTGGGCGTGGAGGCCACTGGGGCATAGGCTACCAAGGAGACAGAACTGAACCTCACGTCAACCTGCTTGGCCCCGGGAGATGGCTGGTCAGCCAGAGACGGGTAAGATTCCTTAAGGAAGGAACAACCTAAGACAGGCACAGTCGCAGTGGGGCCATCAGGAGAGAACTTGGGGGCAACAGAAGTGGGGCACAGACCCTCACCCCCCCCAACATTGCAGGGGCTTGAATCCTCGCCCCTTCTGAGGGAGGTCTCCTGTCCCCATGGCTGCTTCATGCTTCCCACATCCAGCTCAGATCAGGACCCAGGCAACAGAAAGAGACTTGGACCAGCTCAGATTGAGACCCAGGCAGCAAACAGAGACTTGGCTGACAGCAGCTGCCCTATATCTAAATCCACCCTAGCATCGTGAATGCTCAGGGCCTACTCAGGGATGCAACTAATCCTTTCCATTAATATTTACAGGGTAAACTAAGATCGTTGTTAGAGTATTAAATTTGACAGTAAAATAATAGTCCAGTTTTCAGATTAATTTAAATTTGCTAATTGAAATATGTGATTATTCAAGAAAATTTAATTGTACTGGACAAAAAAACTGTTCCTGAAGTATTAACTAAAATTTCTATTGGTAGTTCACCTCATGGTAAAATTGCTTAACATGCAAAGAACCTAAAGCAGTCATATTTTTGTACAAAAAATTAAATTTAAAGTTATTAAGACTGCATTATAAAATTTCCAAAAAAAGCCTCCATTAATCAAAAAAGGGGGGGGGATAGTGGAAAAATATCATGTAAAGGAAAAATATCCTGAAAGTAAATTACATCTAGAAAACTTTTTACTTTGAAAACTAATTTTCATTTGTAATACTAACAGCAAGGCACCCATGAAAAATACACATGGTGTCAAAATAGGTCAAAGGAAAGTTGCTTGGGAAAAAAATGAAAAGGATCCCAAGTCAAATTTATAAAAAAATTGCTTTATTAACTTTTGGTCGAGAATATGTTTGTGTATTTTCAGAAAAACAAGACCAGGAAAGAAAACAAGACCATGTGGATTCCTGCAACAGAGAGGAATTGCTGCCTCCATGAAGATAAGAGGAGAAACAGTTCAGAGATGGAAGACGCTGACGACGCCTTGCCATGCTAGCAGTCAGCAGCTGTGCATCACTGCAGGTTGCCCAGGACCAAACCAGAGGGTCGGACCTGCATTACCACCATTTGCCACCATCCACATATCACTGCTGACATGAACACAAAAGGAACTGTTTGACATTGAAACTGCTCAGAACTATTAGACATTGAAACTGGGACTCAGAACTGTTGGGCACTTGAAACTGGGACTCACACTTATATGATTATTTCAACATTCTTTTTACAGGAAAGAAACGGGGGAGATGTCGGAAACCAATCTTTGTGCCACTAATAGAGAGATGTGGAAAGGTCGTCAACCTTAATTGCTCTGAAAGTTCGAAGCTAATCACTTACTATTTAGTTGAAACATTGTTATCAGAAGCAGCCTCTACTGGATTTCTGTTATTGGAGTTTCTTGCTTAAAGGTTGTGGGTATATCCCATAGTCTCAATAAAAGGGATAGCAAGGTCAGAGCGGGGGCAGTCTTCCCACTAGAGGTTGGCTCCCGCCAACCCCAATATTCCCAAATTAGTACTTTTCTAGTCTCTTTTCATTTGTGTGCGGCCTTCTCCAATATCCGAACCCTGAACCGGGACCCTGAACCACGCGGGACTTGAAAGAGGTTCCCACAGCACCTGAGTAGCAACTCCAGAGTTTTCCAGAATGGACTGAGTTCCAGGAGCCAGCAAAGCAGGAAGGAAAAGAGGATATATAAACGGAAAACAGGTGGCACCAGAATACCAGCGAAGACGTCAGCGGGCTGGCTGCTGGGCGGGCGCCCCTTCTCCGCCCCCCGCTCCTGGGTAGTCGAGAGGTGGGCAGTGGTGTGAGTGTGGCGGTGGCCGATCTCCTCTGGCACCCCACCTCCAGTGGAACCCTGGCAGGCGGGGGCTGTGGGTGGCGGGCTGCAGGGCATACAGTTATCCTATTGCGAGATAGGTTTCCCCAGAGGTCCTGCACCCTGGCCGCTGAAGGGGGACTGGAAAAGTTTGTGTTTGGGGGGGAGCGGGCAGGGGGGTGGGAGGCGGGAGGGGGATGCCTGACTGAGGACCCAGAGAACATACCCAGAACAGTCTTTGTGGCCCAGGACCCTCAACACCTAAACCCGGTGGACTCTGAAAGGCTGAAACTGGCGAGTGTTCACGGGACAAACAAGGAGGAATGGTTTTCTCTTATTTTGTCTCCTTTCAGTTTCGTTTCTTTTCTTTTTTTTGGAATTGAATTTATGGGGGGACACATCGGTTAATAAAGTGTTACAGGCTTTACAAGGAATACAAGAGGATAAAATGAAACCCTGTAAATACAGAAGAAGCTTTGCACTGTGGGTGAAAAGAGGCCACAGGCTAAACTGACCCACTCCGGGGAGGCCAGTGTGGAGGCCTGGCCTGGCCTGGCCTTGCAAACTCAAGACACCTAAAGTGACTACCCAGGCCGATCTGAAATTTAAAAGAAAAAAGGAAGAAAAAGAAAAAAAAGTTTTAAAGTAAAAAGCAGTCCATAGTGGGTAGTCACGCCCTAGGTCTGGTATCTTTCCCTGAGAGAGAGCAGCTTTGAACTTACTGGTAGCTGAGGCTGTTGTCTTTCTATGCCTCTGTGATTCCATTTCTTTGGACTAGTCTAATGAATGTCAAGGTAACTAGTCACTTCCCCTTTTTGCCGGTGCCCAGGGTTCCTCCCAGGGCAGAGACCACAAATTCCCTCACTGTGACTGTAGTATATTTTTTTTAAAGCTAGGGACGAATGAATAAAGAAGTGGAACAACTCTCTCCCTGTCTCTCTGTCTCTCCCTCTCCTTTCCCCACTCTCTTGAAACAAACAAACAAATGACCCTAGCCATTTGGCTCAGTGGATAGAGCGTCAGCTGGCGGACTGAGGGCCCCGGGTTGGATTCCGGTCAAGGCCACATCCCTGGGTTGCGGGCTCGATCCCAAGTAGGCGGTGTGCAGGAGGCGGCCGACCTGTGATTCTCTCTCATCGTGGATGATTTTATGGCTTTCTCCCTCTCCCTTTCTCTCTGAAAACAATAAAGATATATAAAAACAACAACAAAACAAATGTATGATTCCACCTCTATGTAGTAAAAAGCATACTTGTACAATGTTTTGTGTTTCGTGTTATTAAAACAGTGACATGAAAATGGTGGGATGGGGGCGATGGGTAGGAGGATAAAAGGGAGGGGTTGACCTTAGCCATTTCAAAATGGTGGTTGCCTATACTCCCTTCTTTTTTTCTGTGTGTTTTTTTTTTTCTTTGCCACATGTATTTTTATTGATTTCAGAATCAATCAGGATGGGAGAAGGAGAGATGGAAACATACATCGACGATGAGAGAGAATCATGGATCGGCTGCCTCTTTCATGCCTTCTACTGGGGATTGAGCTCACAACCTAGGCAGGCGCCCTTGACCGGAATTGAACCTGGGAACCTAAGGTCCGAAGGCTGACATTTGTCCGCTCTACCCACTAACTGAGTCAAACCGGCCAGGGCCACACCTATTTCTCATACTTAGGTGGGTGCAAGATAGACAGTTAACAGGCAAACATACACATGATAACAACGACAATGAAGGAATCTATGGTCTCTGTCCTGGCGCCTCACTGAGGATGTTTCTGTATCTCTCTCTCTTGCCTCTCTTCCTCTCAGAAATTCATGAAAATGTACTAAATTAAAAAGAGAGAGAGAGAGAGAGAGAATGAGTAAAAGAAAGTGAAAAACAGCCATTCTCTGGAGCATTGTCCCAACCCCTTGAGAATCTGCTTCCTGGCAAGTGTGGACAGTTTGGCTCAAGTGAATGAATAAATGTTCTCTACAGGTTTGAATATTTTCACGTGAAAAACGATGTGTACACCTGCTGGTTTCTGAGGGCAGAGCAACGGAATCAGACCTCCGTGAGTTCTGCTGTTAAACTGTAGAGGAGTCTGTTTTTGTTGTCAAAAGCCAGGTCACCCTTAGAAAGAGTGTAGGAAAAACAAAATGGGATTTACAAAAAATAAACAGACAGAATCGAACATAGGGATGCTCTGAGGACTGTGAGAGGGTATCTTCCCCTCTCCTCACTCATACTGCTTTCAGAAAAAGATGGAAATGATTCTAAGAGGTGAAGAAGGTACTGAAGCTCTTGGAGAGACCGGGGCCCGCCATAAAGCAGACGATGGAGAGGTCTTGCCAGTTCCTGGCACCACGGGGTTGCATGCTACCCTGCTTGAAGCTAGACCGGGTTTGCCATTCCCAGGGAAGTGAATGGAGAATGAGGCCTTCTCAGATACCTGTGTCATTTTCCATACACGTGAGCCCTTATAGACTCCTCAGCTCTAGGCTCCCTGCAAACCGGACAGATTGCCCTGTACTGGCTGCAGAGCCTCAGAGAAAAACATGCTCAGCTAGAAAGACACATGTCTAGAACAGGCGAATGGACTCGTTAGCCCACTGCCAACCCTCGCCAGTGCTCGAGGAATTAAAACAGCACTATCCACCTTTGATGACGCAGTCGGGACAGGGTCAGAGGTGTGTTGCTCCAAAATATCAAGGCACAACACATCCTCTTACCACCTCAATGGTTCCAATGCTGGGTTGAGGAGAGAGAGGCGATTGTGGCACCTAATTAGGGGGAGGGCGGGGCTTGCATTGAGGTTTGTGTGTATGTGTGTGTGTCTATGTGTGTGTGGCTACAGGAGAGCAGAATCGGCCTTCATTCCTACAGAAGGAATACTCTCACTCTTGGCTTCCCTCCCAACATCTCGCAAACTCAGAGAGGAGACTCAAAAAAAAACCGCCAAAGATGACCTGAAATGAAAACTCTGTCACTAAAAGCTGTGGATGGCAGGTAGCCATTTCCTAGGCTAGAATCTTCCCCACCTTGAGAAAAGTCAAACTTTATCTTCACTGAGCCTGTCTATTGTCTTTTGCCCAATAGGATAACTGTATTCCTTTGTTATGTCAGGGGCACGCCCCTGTTTCCAGGCCCCTCGGGCACGACTAGCATCCTTGTTCTCATTATCATTGTTGACTGTTCAGATTTGTCTCAAGTACACTCACAGGAAGCAAGTCAGCTTTCCCCCTGCCTGTGTGATTCCCACTCCCCCTTTCATGCCCTCCCCCCAGGCCCAGAGGCCCAGGTCAGCACTTAGAATGAAACCCCCTCACCTGAGGGCTGAGAGGAAGGGAGCTGGGGCAGCGGGGGATGGGGAGTAGGGGGTGGGGGGTGGGGTAGGGAACAAGGGGGAAGAGAGGAGATCAGGTCAGGGCAGGCCTGAAGATTCATTCCAATGGATCTCACTCCAAGGCTTCCTTCAAATGCAGAAAGCTCTCTGGAGACCTCAGGGCCTCAGACCTGGCCTCGGGCTTCTCTGACTCCCCCACCTTTAGGCCACAGCTCACCAACTTCAGGGAGGGAGAGAGGGAGGGAGGGTGTTTGAGAAACAGGCCTGTCCCTGTGGAAAAGAGTGCCCTCCATCTGCCAATGCAGGAACCAGCCCTCACCTCACCCATCTGGCAATCATGGGAGTGGGTGGGGAGCGGGAGGGAGGGGTTTGAGGGGCATGAGTCCAGGGTCCAAGGCAAAGGTAAACAGTAGATCTCGGTGTCCTAGGTTCCCTAGGACCGTGGTCAGCAAACTGGGGCTCGAAAGCCACAGGAAGCTCTTTGGCCCCCTGAGCGTGGCTCTTCCACAAAATACCATGGCCTGGGCGAGTCTATTTTGAAGAAGCGGCATTAGAAGAAGTTTAAGTTTAAAAAGTTTGGCTCTGAGAAGAAATTTCAATCGTTGCACTGTTGATATTTGGCTCTGTTGACTAATGAGTTTGCCGACCACTGCCCTAGGAGGAGAGACATAGATAGGTAGGAGTGGAGTGATGAGGGCCCCGGGAGGCCTGGTAAGGGATGATTTGACTCAATAACCCCGGGTGACTCACCGGACTGCCCAGCTCACTCTGCTCCACTTGCTGGTTTTTACCATCCACTCCTCCCCCCCCTCCCGCTACATACAAACACACACACACACACACACACACACACACACACACACACACACATACACACACACACAATGTTGTGGGGCGACCCGGGAATGAAGACCACCAGGCAGCCAAATTGAAATTTAGGAAGCCTTTATTACGAACTCGAGTCCGGGTCCGCATCTCCACTGACACAGCAGGGAGCAGCGTGAGCGCCGAACACTGGGAGCAAGCAAATTTTATCTCCAACGCAGGGGGATTTGGCAGAACCTGATTGGTTAAACTTGGATCATAAGGGGCCTGTTTGATCAGCCTTGTGATTTCCTTCAGTAGGATGTGCTTGGGGTGTGTTGCTACAGGGTTAATTTAAAACAAAGGGTAGGAGTCATGCCTGGCTGGAGCATGACGAACCACATTCTTCTGAGCGTGGGTCACCTGCCAAACCTTAATATACAGGTGGGGTCTCTGTCCTGAATTGGGGTCACTTATGCCAGAACATTCCCTACTGGTCTTACGGGGGAATCAAATCGTTGATTCCTGCTGTTCCCATTCCTCCTCTCCGGTGGGTTGGTAGTAAGTGTGTAAGACCATGAGTTTTACAGCTTGAATTCTAGTTTGTATGAATGTCATTGGACTTCGTATAAGGCAAGGCCCAATCAATAGTAGTAGTATAAGTAACGTAAGAGGGCCTCCTACAGCTGTAAGCAAAGTGGTCAACCATGGTGACCAGTTAAAAAGATTTTCATACCAGTTTCCTTCCTGTCTGCTTTTCTCTTCTCTATCTAATAGCCGCTTGCGCAGCTGGCTCAAGCTCTCCCTGATTACTCCTGAATGACTGGTCTAATTGTCCAATAGTACTTTCTAGGGTGCTGAGGTCCTGGTCTACCTGTTTGCTTAATTCTTTGTAATTTTCCTTTGTTCTAAACTCTCAATTCCAAAGGCTGGGAGCAGCCCGCAGGGTCGCTCCAGCCATGTCCTGGTGGACATAGGATTGGAATGTAGATCTATCTTGCGAAAGCAGATTGTACAGAAGCAGAATTGAACAAAGTTAATAATCTCTAAAAGTTATGTACAGTTTCTACTCCTGGAGCTACTGAGTCAGTGGGAATCAATCTCCTGTAGCTCTGGTCCACAGGCACAGAAAAATTACCTTTGTGATGTGGGATGGATTTATGTGAGTTTCCAGGTCTCAGTCTGGAAGCTGAGGTAACTACCCTATTGCTTAAGCAAGTAAGTGCATGCAGAAGTCAGAATAGCAGGGTTAAAATTCAAACTGCATTTGTTTTTCTAACTACCTGCTTGGCACAGTTAGTTTTCTATTTACTCATCCCACTTCCTTTAAGGGCACTCTCTGTTCTGTTCCTGCTCTCCTATCCCCTAGCACATCTAGCTCTACTTAGCCCTGGACTTTCTCACTGGCTAGCAAAAATGTTCTTATAGTTATTAAGGCCCCTAGTACCACGGTCCCCATCAGTACTGTCCTCACTGAAGCCCAGTTCCCCTCCTGCAGGCGTCCAGTCTCCTCCTGGCCTGAGTGGAGCCTAGGCTAGGGATTTCACTGGTGAGGCCGCTGGTTGTCAGGATCCAGGCCGTTTCCTGATGCAGGAGCTGGGTGGGAGTGGTGTAGCCAGGTCTGGACGCCGTCTACTTTAACAGCTGTGGGGGTGTAACAGTGTAGCGTCCCTTTCAGGTTGGGGTGAGTCCTTGGGCAGCAAACTTCTTTACCTACACCGAGTCCTCGGGCTGGAAGGGATGTAAAGGGTCCGCGGTGGGCACTGGCAGTGCATCTTGAACAAGCTTATGGGTGGCTCTCTGGGTATACTGCAGAGTCTGTAAGGACTTGAGCAAGGAATGGTTATGAATTCCAGCTTTCAGCTTCTCCCTGACCCTGGGAAGGATGGGGGGAGGAACAAGTACATGATCTCAAAAAGGGGGGAACCCCTCCCAGTAGGGGGTATACCTGGCCCATAAGAGGGCGAAGGGCAGGAGGTTGGTCCAGTTTTCACCGGGTTCTAGGACAAATTTAGTTAAATTCCTTTGTAGAGTCCTGCTCATGCCTGACCTGAGGTAACTTTTAGATACCTTGGATGGACGCCAGGTGGGCGGAGGCAGGGAGTGCGGTGCGGGTTCCAGTGTCCACCAGGAAACTTTTAGATACCTTGGTACAAAGGCAGGCCATTATCTAATCCTATGACTACTGGCAGCCCGAATCTAGGTAAAATCTCCTGGAGTAATTTCTTGACTACTCTAGAAGCAGTTTCTGTCCTAGTGGGGTATGCTTCAACCCAACCCGAGAAGGTGTCTATGAGAACTAGCAGGTACTTGTACCCTGATGCTGGTGGCTTAATCTCTGTGAAATCCACCTCCCAATGCTCTCCTAGGGAATTTCCCCAGGCCCCAATTCCCAGGGGGACCCTCTTACCTTGCTTAGCATTTACCTGTGTATAGACAGTACTTCTAGTGACTATGGTTTTAATTATCTTATCTAAGTTTGGTATATAGTACCTGCCTTGCAGAAGTCCAGAAGTCTTGGTGACGCCTAGGTGGGTAGCCTGGTGTAACTGGGCATCGAACGTCCGGCCTAGAGCCTCTGGGACCAACAGTCTGTCAGTCATCAGGTAGGATCCACCAACCATGTGGTCCTTTGATGGCTTGCTTCTGTTCTGCCAATTCCTCCTCTTGTTTGGTGTAGGAGGGATCTGTCATAGGTCGGAGTCCAGCAGAGTTACTAAGACTTCTAAAGGCCCCACTGGTTTTTGGGTGGCTTCCTTGGCAGTTTAGTCTGAGTCTCTATTTCCTCTGGCTTCAATTGTGTCCCCTTTCTGATGTCCTTTGCAGTGCACTATTGCAACTGCCCTTGGGAGCCAGATGACCTCTAATAAGGCTAAAATCTCTTCCTTATTTTTAATGTCCTTTCCGGCTGAAGTTGGTAACCCTCTTTCCCGGTGGATGGCACTGGGTCCCCATCGAAGGGCCTGGATTAATTGCAAAAGTTCGGCTTTTTATGCCATGGTTCCCCTATTCAGGGACTGTGCCCAAATGGTGCGGTCCAGGGTAACTACTGCTGCCCCTGAATATAGGATCCCATCCTGAACATAACTGCTCCCGTCCGTGACAGGTCTGGGTGAACCGTTTGTACTGTCTCTGTTACCACTATGCAGTCATGAATGGGTTCCTCTGCATCACCATCTGGGAGCAGGCTGGCAGGGTTGATGGCCAGTGTCTTCTGGAACTGGATGCAGGGCTGGTCCAGGAGAAGAGCTTGGCACTAGGTGACCCTGGTGTTTGACATCCATCTCTCCGGAGCACCTCGAAGGAGGGCCTCCACAGCATGGGGTATTGCCAGGGCTAGTTCCTGGCCCAGAGTCAGAACGCTGTGGCGGCCACTGCCCGGAGGCACGCTGGCCACCCTGCTGCCACAGGGTCTAGTCTCTTAGACAGATAGGCAACAGGTCTCTTCCAGGGACCTAGAGTCTGAGTGAGAACCCCTTTGCCAATGCCCTTACCTTACTCACGTAGAGGTTGGAAGGGCTTCGTTACATCTGGCAAGGCTAGGGCAGGTGCTGAGATGAGAGCCTTCTTTAGCTCCTCAAAGGCCCGTTGTTCCACTTCGGTCCAGTTCAGCGGCCGAGCTGGAGTGGCGGTGGCTTGCAATTGGACTACCACAGGAGCTTGATGACTTGCCAACCCCCGGGGGGAGGGGTGTTTGTTTTCTGCCCAGACCATGGAATAGACACGCTGTAATTCCTCCAAGTAGGTGGAGGCTTTATGCTTTTCCCCTGGCACCACTTTTTCCATCTCCTGCAAGAGATATTTCTCGGAGAAAGAACAGGTTAAAAGAATACAGGCAGTGGAGCATGCAACCGGAGTGGGGTTCCTTGGTACCATGTTCCTTCTGAGGTCCACAGTCCTTTTTGATGTCCAAAGAAAACAGGAAGTTTGTCAGGTGGCTCCCTGGACTGATGCCTGCTTAGAGGTAACGGGTCCCATCGGCTCTGTCAAGACTGAATAGGCTGCCCCAGTGTCCACCAAGAAACTAACAGGTTTGCCCCCCACTTGTAAGGTTTCCCTGGGGGCTTAATGGAAAGGAGCCCCAGCCCTGTCAGTCCTCTTCCTCTAAGTTAAAAGATCCTTAGAATCTGAGTCTCCCCTTCTTCACAAAAACCTTTACAATTTCAAATTAGCTTTCAAAACATCTTTCTATGTCCTTCAAAAATGTATAACTAAGCCTCAAACCTTCTATTATTTTAAAATATTTAGAAAAGGTAGAGGGAGGAGGGAACAGGCCCAGTACCTGGTTCCCAGGCCTCCAGCCTCTTGAAATTCAAACTGCCACATTCTTCCTAAAGATAAAAGATCTCAGTTTCTGATAAGCCTGAAAAGGGGAATGGGAAATTTCTAGCTGCCCTCTTTAAGCGCCCTAACAGAACACGATGAAAAGTGTCCAAGGAGTTGCCGGTGTTCTTGGGTCCCATTGGGGCACAGGGGGTCACAAGGGAATGTCCCTCCTTGCCACCACTTCCAGCTACTCAAAAGAACCCCTGGAGGGGATGGACGGTAGGTGGGTGGAGGCAGGGAGTGTGGTGCGGGTCCCAGGTGGTGAAGGAGGTGCTCCCACTGAGGCGTTTCATCTGGCTGTCCACTCTGTTCCCACTGGGAAAAGCACTTGCCTCCTGCCAGCGAAGGTGGTGTGTGGGGAACCGGTGACCCTTACACTGCAATCAGACTTCCTGACCTCTCTGAAAAGCCCCTCTGCTTGAGTGTGTTTCTATTAAAAATTACTGATTTTTAAAACCAATAACTTGAGAGTTGCCATACACAAAAAGGACCATTCTCCTTCTCCTTCTAAAGGTTTTACATTGCATTGTAATCATTAATTATAGTAAACTATGATTAATGATTACAATGCATTACAATTGAGGAGGCCAATTGAGACAAACAGTTCTGAGACTGTTCCTCCCCCACTGATTAAGATTGGGTGGCGGCAGTTGTCAGAAGTATGATTCATTTAGTTTTTCTCTTTTAGCTTTCTGGCGACTTAGCCAGCTCTGGCTTCCTTCTTATAAATAGTTAACTCTAGATTTTGGTCCCTGCTTTAAACCTCTTTGGACAACAACTGTTACAACTTCATACCTTTAAATTAATAGACATACATTTTATTAGTTAGGCAGGCCGATGCCCCCTCTGACAAAGAGCAAGCACCCCTGGGAAAAAGGAATCCCAGTGGCCACTCAGGGTGGGGGGGTGGGGGGGTTTGCTATCCGTCAGAGTACTCAGCCTTAAACAAATTAAATGTTTCTTTTTCCTTTTTTTCACAAACTTCTACACTTATATGACTTACACCCTTTCAGTAAATAAGTACTCTTACAGTCTTGGGATCTGAGCAGATAACAGGAACACTGCCCAAGTCCCCTTATGGGGGCCTCCCTTTCCCACATCCCAGGACAGGATTCTCGACCCATGTTTCAGCAAAACAGAAATGGCACTCATGTTGGACAAAGGAAACAAGACTAATAGACGCAACAAACAGATAAATGCCCCATCATACAACCTAGGGAGTTTCTCGGGAGCTCAGTCTGCCTCCCATAATGAGAGCGGGACCAGGAGGGAGGGGCGGTGCAGGGAGACTGAGGGCTCAGGAAAGGAACACCCTGAGGGAAGGGGAGGGGTGTGCAAACTCTGCAGTGCCCCTCTGGGAGGTCCTCTTCTGTGGCCTCTAGAATAGGCTTTGAGCCCTCCACCCCTCGGTTTCTCCTTCCTAGCCTGGGCTAGGAGGATAGTCGGTCTTTTTTCCAATTTCTCATCTGGGCCTTGGCAACCTTTCAACCACTGGGTTTTGTCAGTCAGAATACCTATCCAAACATCAATATAAGGAATTTGGTCCGGGTGGCCCGGGGTGCCATAAACAACAGGGCACACTCTAGAAGCAATCCCCAAATCTAGGGTCCCAGTGGAAGGCCACCCAACCCTGAATGTGGGCCATTCAATTCACAAAATTTCTGTAGAGTTAAATCATCGACCTCAACGCCATAGCCACCTGCACGATTCTTAAAATCCTGGAAATTCTTCAGAAAACACTCTAATGGGGTGGAGGGTCCACACGGACCCTGACCCATTTTCACCGTTAGACAGAACAAAGAGAACATTGACGAGACGAACACAAAACACGGACCAGAAACCAAAGCAGGATCCCAGAACACAGACGAGAAACCAAACCAGGATCCTGGATGCCGTCGCGTCAGGGATCTGGACTGGAAGGTTAAGAGGCGTCCCGCACTCCTCAAGTCCCTGAGAGGAATGTTCCACAGACAGACCAGAATCCTTACCCCAGCCTCTGAGGTCCTGATGGCTTCGATTCCCAGATCGTCTTTTTGCGAGGAAATCACTCTCTCTCCCTTGGAACCCGGGACAGAGAGGAGAGTGTCCTCTCCTGGGGTGTTCATCCACTGGCTACAAGGCCAGAGTGGATCTCACTGGGACGAGCCTCCAAATGTTGTGGTGCAACCCGCGAATGAAGACCACCAGGCAGCCAAATTGAAATTTAGGAAGCCTTTATTACAAACTCGAGTCCGGGTTCGCGCTGCTCCCTGCTGTGTCAGTGGAGACGCGGGCCCGGACTCGAGTTCGTAATAAAGGCTTCCTAAATTTGAATTTGGCTGCCTGGTGGTCTTCATTCTCAGGTCGCACCACAACAACACCTGCCTCCCACACCGCTCCAAGTGTGCCATTCATGGCAGACACCCTTTTATTATTCATTTTTAACTTCCCCATGCATAGATTGATGGATGGATGGATGGATATGTTAGCATCCAAAAACATTGAAATTTCTGTGAGTTCATTTGAGGCAGATTCTCAATATATTGGAATGACACTCTGTAGAATGGAGGGTTTTTCGTTGTTTTGTTTTGGTGTTTATGTGTGTGTGTGTGTGTGTGTGTGTGTGTGTGTGTGTGTGTGTGTATTGTTGTTGTTTTTCACCTTGTTGTATACATTACAAGCAAAAGCGGAGATGTAAGTGGGTTACATGAACTCCATTGGTGATAGATGAGGGAGGCGAGAGAAAGCAAAGCGGGGCAGGAAACCTCTGGGATTGGATGAAAATGAAAATGAAATGATAGACACATACTCAGCAACTCACTCGATAACAATGAGGAGGTGTAAAAAGGAACATTACACCCTAGCCAGTTTGGCTCAGTGGCTAGAGCGTCAGCCTGCGGACTCAGGGTCTTAGGTTCCATTCGGGTCAAGGGCATGTATCTCGGTTGTGGGCACATCCCCGGTGGGTGGGTGTGCAGGAGGCAGCTGATCGATGTTTCTCTCTCATCGATGTTTCTAACTCTCTATCCCTCTCCCTTCCTCTCTGTAAAAGAAATCCATAAAATATTTTTAAAAAAAGAAAGATTGACCTTTGTCACAGGGAAGGTATCCGCCTTGGATGTGACTACCCACCATCACTGTTCTTATTGTTGTTAAACTTTTAATTTCAGACCTTGTGGTCCTTTTCCATCCACAGATGGATGGATCTGCCCTCCCTCCCTCCTCCTATCCCTCCCTCTGCCCGCCCACCCACCCACCCACTTTCCATGGGAAATCCTCAGTCTCATATCACACAGTCACTGGTGATTTCACTCGCGGACTCCTCCCGTTGAAAAAGAGGAAGAAAAATGGACAAAACTGTTTGAGCCGCACAGGCCGTAACCATGAATGAAGTGCGCGCACATGTGTGCGTGTGTGGCATCTGTCAACAACGTAAGAAATATTCCAACTGTGAAGAATTTTTGTGAGTGTCTTTGAGCCAAACTGTCACAAATGTCGCTCGCACACACGCATGGAAGCACAATCTCAACGGTTGGAGATAACGTTCCAAAGAATGGCAATGCCGCCCCCCCCCCAGCTCCCACCCCTTATCTTATACACTCCAATCCAAAGTGGAGATTGTACGTGGGTGACATGAAATCCACTGGTGATATTTTAGGAGGGGCGGGAGAAAGCAAAGCAGGGAAACCTCTGGGATGGGATGCAAAGTCAAATTCTTGACCAAGACTTCTTGTACCTTAGGTGGGTGTAAGATAGTTCATAGTCAATCATGAACTCAGTCACCGTGACGGGATCTGTGATATTCACAGAGTCGTGCCTGTGATTCCAGGGGTCTGGAAAAGATGGAGAATCCCTTTGACATTTCAAAGATGTGTGATCATGGATTCAAGAAAGAAAGAAGGAAAGAGACAGGCATGCTCTGTCAGGCAAGATGACGGCCTAGGACAGGATCACCCACCCCAAACTGATTTAAGCTGATTTTAGTCTCTAAGGCCACCACGCATGGCCTCCCCCTGAGCTTGTCAGGTTTTATTACAGTATTTTGTCCCTTTTCACCACCACCACCATCCCACCTCCTCCCCGTCCCCCCCCCCCCCCGCGCGCGCGCACACACACACACACACACACACACACATGCGAGTTTGCTCATTGTGCAACCATGGTGACTCTAAAGTCCTGATCCCGATCCCGGACCCCAGGAATTGTATTAATAATCAAGGAGTGTGAGTGTAAACTGTAGGCTTATCAAAGTTTCAAAGGAGGTCTGTGTTTATCACCATTTAAAGAAAACAAACCAAGAAAGAGATCAAAGGTCAAAACATCCTCTCTTGGACTGGGAGTGAGAGAGTTCCTGCATCTGCCCAAGAGGGTCATCTGCAGTGTGAAAAGCCAGGGTTCGTTCCGCAACAGGGGATATTTTCTTCCTCTCAGGGATCATGAGAAGCATCCATGACAGTAAGGGAGTGGGTGCTGTCATTGAAAAGGCAGGCAAGGCAAGCAGGGAGAGCTATGCCATTTGAAGGCACACCATATCCGCTTTTCCTTTCACAACATGTATACAATGATTTCATGTTTCCTTTTCAACTGCATTACTTCTTGAGGCTTCTCCTTCTCCTTCCCCCCCTCCACCTCCTCCCCCCTCCCCCCTCTGGCAGCAGCAGAGGGCTGTTGTTTTCAAGTTTTTGGTTGATACTCAGGTGTAGGACAGACATAAGTACGTATGTATGTATGTATGTATGTATACTGTGTGAGGGTCGCTGGGGTGTGGGGGCAGGGAGGGCTTTAAAAGCTTCTATCATCTCTCTCTCTCTCTTTCTCTCCTCTCCTCTCCTAGAATTCAACAAGGACAGCCTTCCCACGATGCGGATGAAGGGCTGTCGGCTAGACTTTAGGAATTTCCTTGAAGCTAGCACGCCCCTCACTGTGCCGCCGCCAAAACCAACACCAACATGGCCTGGAAACATCCCTACAGGGTAGATAGTAATAGAAACAGGAACGGTAAGCATTGCAACGTGTTTTCTGGGGATTTGTGTCTTTTAGAGACCTAGAAATACATAACGCTGTGATAAGTTTGCCACTTCACCAGTGCATTGTAAGCTATGTAAATATGGAATCATGGTAAGAATGTACTATTGCATGCGGGCTGTACATTAAAATGAAGAAACAAACGAACGAACAAATACATAAATAAATAAATAAATAAATAAGCAAATATATAAATGAATAAGTAAGTGAGCAAATAAATAATAAGTGAGCAAATACATACATACACACACACATACATACATGAATGAATAAAAAACAAAAAATAAACAATACATAAAAAGTAAAATAAATAAATAAAACAGCCCTAACCGGTTTGGCTCAGTGGCTACAGTGTCAGCCAGTGGACCAAAGGGTCCCAGGTGTGATTCTGGTCAAGGACATGTACCTAGGTTGTGGGCACATCCCCAGTAGGGGGTGTGCAGGAGGCAGCTGATCGATGTTTCTCTCTCATCCATGTTTTTGACTCTCTATCCCTCTCCCTTCCTCTCTGTAAAAAGTCAATAAATAAATAAATAAATAAATAAATAAATAAATAAATAAAAGAAATAAAAAAAAACAGTAAGTAAACAATGAAAAAGAGAAAGAAAAAATTAATTAAATCTGGCAACATTTATCTGCTCTGCAGCTCCACCCCGACCCCTCCCACTCCCAAACCCTTGTGTTTAACCGCTCATCTCATCTACACAGAAAACTGGTCAACCCAATCCATCGAAGCCACAGCCAGAGTTCGTGCCTGGACATCTGGTCAACCCATATGGCCCTCCCTGAGACAGTGTCCCTGCACAGACATCTGGTAGACCCACACGGCCCTACCTGAGACAAGAGTCCTGGACGGGAACTCCTGGAAAGGACATAAGTCCAGGCGGCCTTTCCAGTTTTTGTGTTGTTTTTTTTTTTTGGGGGGGGGTGCTTGTCGACCGGGATTTTCTCGGGGGGAAAAAAGGAGGGAAGCCTTGCCCTCGGCCCCCCTGGGAAAGGGGCCGCATCCACCTCCATCCACCACAGCTTCCCTGTCCCAGCCCGGGGCCCTACAGCCCCTGCGGTGTTAGTGGAGAGGAGGCAACAGTCCCCAGGGCCAGAGCACAGAAGGACACTGAATGGATGCTGTGCCTTCTCCCTCCCCCTTCCTTCCCTTGGACTCTGAGCATGGAGACAGGCATCCATCCCCCCCGCCCCCTCGGGAGGGAAGCGAGGCCTCCAGAGCAAGACAAACCCTTGGGTTGAGGGCTGACTTTCAATAGGTAGCAGAAAGGGAGCTGCTCTGCTACAGACTAAACCCCGACCCAGAAGCAGGTCATCTAGGAATGGTTTA
This sequence comes from Corynorhinus townsendii, assembly GCA_026230045.1. Taxonomy (NCBI): domain Eukaryota; kingdom Metazoa; phylum Chordata; class Mammalia; order Chiroptera; family Vespertilionidae; genus Corynorhinus; species Corynorhinus townsendii. The sequence goes on along the minus strand of JAPDVU010000010.1, from coordinate 408,333 downwards.
GTGCCAGGTTCCCCAGGAACATGCGTTGCATGAAGGTCGTGGGGGCGGCCCCCTATCCGGCTGCACCCCATTTCCCAGGATGAAGAGCTCTCTGCACTGCACCCCGGTCCCCATGTGCATCGGGGCGTGCCCAGCTGCCACTGCTAGACTGTTGGGTTCTATGGCCCACAAGCAGGGACTGCCGGGGACCATCAATCCCTGAGGCCAACCAAGGCTCCCTGGCTTTGCCTTATCATTCTGCCTGGGCGGGATTCTGACTTAGAGGTGTTCAGTCATCTTACCACGGGTGTTTAACATTCATTTTCTTAGGTCTCACATACCTTAGTTGTTTTCATAGAGCTGATATGACAGTTTAGGTTTCCGGTTCAGGATAGGGCTAGGGTTAGGGCTAGGGTTAGGGCTGAGTTAGGGCTAATATTAGGGTTAGGGTTAGGGCTATTGTTAGGATAAGTATTTGGGTAACTGTTAAGATTAAGGTTAGGGTTAGGGTAAGGCTAGGGTTATGGCTTGGGTTATGGCAAGTATTATTTATATGGTTAGGTTTAGGTCTACAGCTGGGGTTAGGATTAGGGTTAGGGTTAGGGTTAGGGTTCTGGGTTGAGGTTAGGGTTCAGGGTTAGGGTTGGAGTTAGGGGTTAGGGTTAGGGGTTAGGGTTACGGTTAGCAGTAGGGGGTGGAGTTAGGGTTAGGGTTTAGGGTTAGGGTTAGGGGTCAGGTTCAGGGTTAGGTTTAGGGTTTATGGTTAGGGTTAAGGGTTAGGTTTAGGGGTAGGGTTCAGGTTAGGGTTAGGGTTAGGTTTTAGGGTTAGGGTTAGGGGTTAGGAATAGGGTTAGGGTTACGGTTCGGGTTAGGGTTAGGGGTTAGAGTTAGGGTTAGGTTTTAGGGTTAGGGTTATGGTTAGTTTTTAGGGTTAGAGTTAGGGATTAGGGTTAGGGGTTACTGTTAGGGTTTATTGTCAGGCTTAAGGGTTACGGTTAGGGTTAGGCTTTAGGGTTATGGTTAGGGGTTACGGGTTAGGGTTAGGGTTTTAGGTTAGGATTAAGGGTTAGGCTTAGGGTTGGGGTTAGGGCTTAGGGCTAGGGTTAGGGTTAGGATTTAGGATTAGGGTTAGGGTTAGGGTTTATTGTCAGGCTTAAGGGTTACAGTTAGGGTTAGGCTTTAGGGTTATTGTTAGAAGTTTGGGGTTAGGGTTAGGGTTTTAGTTTAGGATTAACGGTTAGGCTTAGGGTTAGGGTTAGGGTTAGTGTTTAGGGTGAGGGCTAGGTTTCATGTTAGGGTTAGGGGTTACAGTTACGGTTTATTGTTAGGATTAAGGGGTTAGCGTTAGGCTTTAGGGTTATGGTTAGGGGTTAGGGGTTAGGGTTAGGGTTTTCGGTTAGGATTAAGGGTTAGGCTTATGGTTAGGGTTAGGTTTAGGGTTAGGGTTAGGGTTAGGGTTAGGGTTTAGGGTTAGGGTTAGGGTTAATGTTAGGGTTTAGGATTAGGGTTTAGGTTTAGGGTTAGCGTTAGGGTTAGGGTTAGGATTTAGGATTATGATTTTTGTTAAGGTTAGGGTTTATTGTTAGGGTTAACGGTTAGGTTTACGGGTAGGGTTTCAGTTAGGGTTAGGTTTTAGGGTTAGGTTTAGGGTTAGGGATAGTTTTTAGGGTGAGGGGTAGGGTTAGAGTTAGGGGTTAGGGTTAGGTTTAGGGGTTAGGGCTAGGGTTTATTATTAAGGTTAAGGGTTAGGGTTAGGGTTTGGGTTAGGAGTTAAGGTTACGGTTAGGGGTTAGGGGTGTAATTAGGGTTAGTGTTAGGGTTAAGGTTAGGGTTAGGTTTTAAGGTTAGGGTTAGGCTTAGGGTTAGTTTTTAGGTTTAGGTTTAGGGTTATGGTTAGGGGTTAGGGTTATGGGTTATGGTTAGGGTGAGGGTTAGTATTAGGGTTTAGGTTCAGGGTTAGGATTATTGGTCAGGGTTAGGGTTAGGGTGATGGTTGAGGTTTAGGGTATGGTTAGGGTTAGGGTTAGGTTTTAGAGTAAGGGTTAGTGTTAGGGTGATGATGAGGGGGAGGGGTTAGGGTTAGGGTTAGGTTTAGTGTTTATGGTTAGGGTTAAGGGTTAGGGTTAGGGTTTATTTTTAGGGTTAAGGGTTACGGTTAGGCTTAGGGATTTGAGTTAGGGTTAGGTTTTAGGGTTAGGGTTAGGGTTTAAGGTTAGTGTTTAGGTTTAGGGTTAAGGTTGGGGTTAGGGTTAGGGTTAGGGTTTGGTTAGGGTTAGGGGTTAGTGTTCGGGTTATGGTTAGGGTTAGGGTTAGAGTTAGGGTTACGGTTTAGGGTTAGGGTTAGGCTTAGTGTTAGGGTTAGGGTTAGGGTGATGGTTTAGTGTTAATGTTAGGGTTTAGGGTTAAGGTTTAGGTTTAGGGTTAGGGTGTGTGGTTAGGGTTAAGGGATAGGTTTAGGGGTAGGGTTAGGGTTAGGATTAGCGTTAGAGTTAGGGGTTAGGTTTAGGGTGAGGGTGAGGGTGTGTTTAATGGTTAGTATGATGGTGAGTGTAAAGCTAGGGTTATCGCATGTATTTATAGGGTTATATTTAGGTCTACAGCTAGGGTTAGGGTAAGGGTTATTGTTAGGGTTAGGGTTTAGGGTTAGGGTTAGAGGATAGGGTTATGGTTTAGGGTTAGGGTTTAGGGTTAAGGTTAGGTTTTGGGTTTTGAGTTAAGTTAAGTTTAGTGTTAGGGTTAGGGTTAGGATTATAGTCCGGGTTAGGGTTAGAGTGATCGGTTAGGGTTAGGCTAGGGTTACGGTTAGGGTTAGGTTTTAGGGTTAGGTTTAGGGTTAAGCTTTAGGGTTAGGGTTAGGGTTTATGGTTAGGTTTAAGGGTTAGGGTTAGGATTAGTGGTTAGGGTTAGGGTTAGGATTACGGTTAGAGGATAGGGGTAGTGTTAGGATTAGGATGAATATTGAGGTTAGGGTTAGGTCTAGATTTAAGGCTAAAGTTAGGGTTAGGGTTTAGGTTACCGTTATACTTTATAAACATTTGCAAATCACAATGAATGAGCTTTAATCTATGGACCTAATTGAATCTAACACTGGGAATTCACAATGATAGACAAGAGAAATATTTAGGAATGTGCTTCATCCAGTGGGAATATATGTTCAAAGAGCTTTCATATCTGAAGCAAACTGTTTAGTCAAGGAATAATCATGTTCCAAGAGTTGAGAACTGAGTTGGATACTAGTTATATTTATAATTTAGTCTAAATGAGTTTGTGCTTTTGAAAGGTTCGTTAAACACTTAAACATTCTATTTCATAGGGCTCACATACCTGTATGAAAATGTTCAAACTCTAACAGCTAAAAATGACAGACCAGGGAAATGTCTAGGAATGTGTCTTAAACACTTGGAATACATTTGTAGAGTCTTTATACCTCCAGTGCACTGTTGAAATACTAAGATTTTGTATACCAAAAGCTGTGAAATGTAGGAGAGTCTTTACAATAGGAATCACTCATGTTAAAAGCGCTGGTATATATGTGAAAACACTGTATCAATACTTGGAATTCACAATGAAGGAACTTGAAACACTGGGCAAAAATGAAAAAAGCATATATATATATGGAAAAATGCTGTATACACATTTAGAAATCACAATGAATGAGCCTGAATCAGTGGAAAAAATGCAATCCAACATTGAGAATTCACAATGACAGACTAGGGACATATTTAGGAAAGTACTTTAAACACCAGGTAATCCTGTTCAAAGACCTGTAATATCTGATGGACACCGTTTAATCACTGGGAAATCATGTTCAAAGAGTACTGAATTGGATACTCTTCCATTTATAATTCGTGTCTAAATGTGCTGGCTTCTTTGATTGAAGGTTGGTTAAACATTTAAACATTCATTTTCATAGGGTTCAGATACCAAGTTATTTTTATACAGCTGATATGACAATTTAGGGTTAGGGCTAGGGTTAGGGTTAGGGTTATGTTAGTTCTATGCAGAGAGGAAGTCCAGAGCCTATGCATGCATCTGCAAAGTAGATGGTGACAGAGATAACTGGCTCCTTCCTAGACCCCTGGCCCAAGGCAATTTCTACACCTCTCATGCCCTCTGCCCTACCCTTACTAAAGAGCTGTATAAAAGAGGTACCTATGCCCCCTTTTTGGCGTGAACTTCCCTGGCCCACCCTCGGATCAGCGAATTTTGCCTGGGAGCACAAGTTAAAACCTCCCTTTTCTAATCACCTGGACTCTGTTTTTTGTCTCCTGCATCCAAACCTCTCATCTGGTGCCAAACCCAGGTGAGGGCATGCTCCCTGTTTGATCTTTAATGGTCCGGAGCCCCCCACTCTCCCCCTTCTTCTTTCTTCGTGGCTCAGGATATTCAGCCTTCTTTCCTTGGCTAGGCAAGGTCAGCGGTAAGTACCAACCCATGCTAATTCCTGGTGGTTTTTCCGGCGTCTCTGTCCGCAAATCGCGACCCTCGTCAAAGATTGCCTTTCGGGCATTACCCTCCTGAGGAGGCGGTGGAGGCGTTCATGCCCCCCTCGGTTTTCCAGACTTTGGGCCTCATTCCAGACCCCAGGGGGTAGAGGAGACATCCTCTAACTGTCCCTTGGGTTCCCTGTCGTAGCATTGGCTCAGGGATTGGGATGCTAGTCGTTGACCTTTTGCTACCCGACCCCAGGTATTGGAATGGGCACTCACCAATGACACCTGTAGGGTGTCTCCTCACCCATCTGGCTACTTCTATAATGTGGCGTGGCCTCACTGGGTTCAGATGACCCTGAAAGCGGGACGAACTGACCTCAGTAGTTAATGCCAAAGAGCTGGGAAGTGGCCCGAGGTTCCATATGTCCAGGCCTTTTTCTATCTGTGCTCCCGTCCCTCCCTCTGCTCCTCCTGTTCCACAGCCCAGGTTCTCCTATCTTGCGAGAAACCCCCTCTGCCTTCCGACACCCCTCTACTTTCCACCTTATCTGAACCCCTGAGAATCTTTCCTCCCCTCTGACTCACCCACCTCCTTACTCCACGGCCTCTACTGCTGTGCCTCCAGTTCCCACCCTTCCCCCATCCTCACTCCCCGACTTCCCTCTGCCATCGCCTCCCCCAGCTCCTTCCCCCTTACCTACTGATCTTCCCCTTCCCCCACCCCCGCCTGCTTCCCCACGCACACCCGCTCCCGGGCTCCTGCTTTCCTCTGCCCCCTCCGGGAAATTGCAGGGGCTGAGGGAGTGATCAGGGTCCATGTTCCCTTCTCTATGTCAGATTTCTTCCAGATTGAAGAGTGGCTGGGGTCCTTTTCTGCCAACCCCACTGTGTTCGCCATGGAATTCCGATACCTTTCTCAGGCCTATGACCTCACCTGGCATGACATCCATGTCATCCTTTCTTCCACCCTAACATCAGATGAAAGGGAAAGGGTCTTGGAGCAGTGACGGACCAACAGATCAGATCCACCTTACAGATTCCTCTATGCCAGTGGGGGCCCAGGCCATTCCTCATCAGGAACCAGCCTGGGAGTACCAACTAGATACCCCCAAAGGGCGAGACGGGCGCCAATGTCACGACCAGATGCTCCAATGCCTGATAGCCAGGTTACAGGCCATCTCCCACAAGGTAGTTAATTTTGACAAGCTGAGGGAAGTTACTCAAGGACCAGATGAGAACCTCACGGTCTTCCTTAACAGGTTGACTGAGGCTCTGACCTTATCTAATGTCTGGACCCTGGGTCCCCAGCCAGAGCGACAGTTTTAGCCACTCAATTCATTTCGCAGTCAGCCCCAGATATTGGAAAGAAATTTAAAAAGGTGGAGGATGGCCCTAAGAGTACTGTTCACGATCTAGTGAATATGGCATTTAAGGTTTTAATGCCCCTGAGGAGCAGGCAGAATCGGATCGGGAGGCCCGCCATCGACAAAAGGTGACTGCAAACTCAAGCCTTGTTAGCAACCTTGAGGCAGAGGGTAGCCATGCACAGTCCAAAAGGGACTGCGCATGGTGGGGGGTGCAACGAGAGGACGAGCGCCACCTGGAGGATGGTTCAAGTGCAGGAATGAGGTCCACTGGGCAAAGCAGTGCCCCCAGCCTTGGGCTCCAACCAAGCCCTGGCCAGCATGCAGTCAAAACAGCCACTGGAAAAGTGACTGCCCCTGGAAAAGTGACAGGCCCTCTGCGTCTCAGCGTAGAGAGGCTGCCCTTCCAGGTAATGACCTGCTGCTGGCCATGCTGGGACTGGCTGAAGACTGGAGATGCCAGGACTCAACGACCTCCATCACCCTTGCCGAGCCCAGGGTAATGCTCAAGGTAGCGGGTAAGCAGGTCTCCTTTCTGGTTGACACAGGTGCTACCTTCTCTGTCCTGCCCTCCTTTTTCCAGGCCACTCTTCCCTTCCACAATCTCAGTCATGGGTACTGGTGGAAAATCAACTTTTAATGCTCTGAAAACTGCTCTGGCCTCAGCGCCTTCTCACTCCGCCCTCTGCCCCACTCCACCCTCCCTAGAGAACAACTTTCTTGCTGGCACAGGCTTATCAGAAACTCAGTTTTGAATTCAAGCAGCTAGAGGCCGGTTCCCTCCTCCCCCTGCCTTTTCTAAATATTTTAATTGCTAGACATGTTAGAAATATTGAATGGAAGGTATGTTGAAAGAAAGAAGTTCTAAAGTTAACTGTTGACAAGAATTGTAGAAATATCCCCTATACCAGGACCCCATTGCTCACCCTCCCTCATTTGCCAAGTATTTTTGGGTGTATTTTTTTCCCTAAGCTCCGTGATACCCTTCTGTCATCTCTCTCTCTCTCTGTCTCTCTCTCTCTCTGTCTCTCTCTCTCTCTCTCTCTCCCCCTCCCGGACATCTCTAAGCCTTTCCAACTATTTACTGATGAGAAACTGGGAATAGCTATGGGGGTCCTCACCCAGCCCCTAGGGCCAGCTTTCTCTTTAATATATTTTATTGATTTTTTTTTCCTATTCAGAGAGGAATAGAGAGGTAGAAACATTCATGAGAGAGAAACATCGATCAGCTGCCTCCTGCACACTACTCCCCACTGGGGATGTGCCCGCAACCAAGGCACGCACCTGCCCTTGACCAAAACCAAACCTGGGACCCTTCAGTCTGCAGGGCCGACGCTCTATCCACTGAGCCAAACCGGTCAGCGCACCATGTAGGTTTTAAAATAAAATAAAAAATGAATACATCAGATATAAGTAAATAGGAATCTTTGTATGGATCTATACAAAACAAACAAACAAACATACAGGTTTTTCAAGTGGACAACACAAGAAAATATCATCTGAATACATACATACATACATACATACATACATACCATGTCCAGTTTTCAAGCGGAAAGCGTCATCGGGATGCTAGGTCAAAAACATATCTATTTTTTAAAAGGCTTCCGCAGGATGATGAACAACTGGAATAACAACTCTCTCTCTCTCCCATCCCCCCTCTCCCTTCCACTCCCTCCAAACAACAACAACAACAACAAAAACCAAAACAAATCAAAACTAGCTCTAGCCGACTTGGCTCCGTGGATAGAGCATCTGCTTGTGGACTGAAGGGTCCCAGATTTGAAGGTTTGATTCTGGTCAAGGGCACATGCCTGGGTTGAGGGATCGATCCCCATTACAGGGTGTGCAAAGGCAGCTGATCGAGCCATGATTCTCTCTCATCACTGATGTTTCTCTCTCTCTACCTCTCTCTGTCTCCCCCTCTCCCTCTTCCTCTCCCTCTCCCTCTCTCCACCCCCTTTCCTCTCTGAAATAAATGAATATATATATATATATATATATATATATATATATATATATATTTTAACATCAGGAATCAAGGTAGAGCAGTGTTTGACAACACTTGGGAGTCATGGCTAAAGAGCAGTACATTGTAGAACAGTGCTTGAAAACACTTGGAGTTCACTTCTCCATGGCAGGAAACAGTGTAAAAGTGTCTGAAGACACGTGGAAATCACTGGTAGCATTCAAAGATGCCAGAAAGGAAAATGTTACCGAGGCCAAAACTTTACCTCCACCTTCTTAGGGTTTGTGGAGCAGGCAGGTCTGAAAAATTCACCTGACACACAGAAGAGAGAGGAGCGGGGGGCACAGTTTTCTTTCCCTTAAGTGTCTCATGTGACATGGGGAGCCCCCCTAAGGAGACCGTGGAAGAGCCGGAGAGGGTGCAAAACATCCACGCTTTTTCATACTGGGTTGAAAGGAGAGAGGCGAACGTGGAAAAGCCACTAAACAGGCGGGGAGGCTAAAGGAGAGATGAGGGAGGCCCTTTCCTACAGATTCCACTGCCTCTCGGCGGGCTTGCCATTTCTTACACTGCCTGAGGTGCAAAAACGAGTCCCGAGTGCAGTCGTCATTTTATTTATTTATTTTTCTTTTTTAATTTTATTGAACAAAGGTGAAGAATTCTTCGCGTGGAGGTATATTTCTGCGAGAAAGCCTGGCAGGACAGGACACGGGGGTATGCAGGCCAGGCCAGTCCATTGACCAGAAAATCCGAAGGATCTGTAGTGGCTCTGACAAGTGCCCTTCTTTAAGAAACAGGAAGACAGGGCAGTTTAGCTCCACACAGGCTGCTGCAGCCATGGGGCCTACCAGGGGCACCTTGTAGGAAACCAATCTTTAAGCCACTAATAGAAAGATGTGGAAAGGACATCAATGTTAATTACTCTGAAAGGTTGAAGCTAATCACTTACTGTTTAGTTGAAACATTGTTAGCCAAAGCAGTCTCCACTTCTGTTTGTCTCATGTAAATTTCTGTTATTGGAATTTCCTGCCTAAAGGCTGTGGGTATATCCCATAGTCTCAATAAAAGGGATAGCAAGGTCAGAGCGGGGGCAGTCTTCCCACTAGAGGTTGGCTCCCGCCTGGCCCCCAATATTCCCAAATTAATACTTTTCTAGTCTCTTTTCATTTGTGTGCAGACTTCTCCAGAACCGGAACCCTGAACCACGCAGGACGTGAAAGGGGTTCCCACATCTGGCGCCTGATGGCGGGATGTCTGGAGGAGAAGATATTTTTTGCCTAAGAGTGAAGGAAGGAAAAATACACTGAGAAAAGGTGTGGAAAATTCACCGAGAAAAAGGTGAGGGAGGTTCACTGCACTCAAAGCCCACGGACTAACTGCAGAGTCGCGAACTGTAAGTAGGGTGGGAACGTCTCTTTCAACCAGGCTAATGGGGAACAATTAGGTTATAAAATAATGTGGCTTCTTATTCAAATTAAAATCTTAATCGGTATTTGGAATTTAAAATCTGTAATAAGAATTGGAACTCCACTGCTGACACCACCTCTGGTGCGGAGAAATTCAAAGGTGGCAGGAGAGGGCAGGGCTATCTGCTCTCCCGCAATGAGATTACTTAAGATTTTGTTTAAAAATTATAAAAGAACTTGCAGGGAAATGCAAATCTTGGCCAAATTGGGTGTTAGTTATTACTTCGGAAAGCGAAAAAGAAAGAAAAAATTTAAGATCTGTCTATCTTGTAAGCATGAAAAGAAATTCGGCCAGATCTGTTGCTGAAATTTCCCCCGAAGTAAGCAGAATGTGGGGAAAGGGAGACACATGGAGATCCAATATGGAAGCCCACACTCCCAGTATGCTAATTTAAAGTTTACTTTCTCGCCATGAAAAAGTCTTAAAAATTTAGAAATGTGTCTGGAATTTCTGTGCTCATGGGGAGAGAACCTAGCAGTAAGACAGAATGTGCACACGGTCTGATTTCGGACATTTAGATTGTCTTCAGCTGGAATGTCTCTGCAAAAGCTATAGAAAATGAAAAAAACAGAATGATATTCAAGCTAATTCCAGCAACAGGATTCGCATTTCCATAATAAAGAGTTTTCAAGATGCTAATGAACCTCAGTCAAAGTTAACTTTTAAGGCCTTCAAGAAAATAATTTGTATGTTATGGAATTTATCCAAAGTAAATGCTTTAAAATAATTATAATTGACTCTAGAATCTCAAAGAAATTGTTGAAATATAGGTAATGTATTAATAATAAAAATCTAGATAGCGCAGGTGAGGGCTGGCTTCGCCTTTTGTTAATGGAAGAAGGGTAGACATCCTTCCACCAGCAGGACAGGTAGACCCCTTCCTGCCAGCAGTCCTTCTAAGGACAATTTTTGCATTTGAATACTTGCAGGCTTGCTACTCAGTTTCCCCAGGCAAAGGGAAATCATGGACATTTTAAAAGGTCAAGCGGCTAGGCTGGTCCTGTTAATCAAAAGATAGAAACTTGTTTAATAATCTGAGTTTGCTTCCTCATAAAAAACCTAGAGGACAGAATTGAAGCTAATGTTGTGGTGCGACCCGCGAATGAAGACCACCAGGCAGCCAAATTGAAATTTAGGAAGCCTTTATTACGAACTCCAGTCCGGGCCCGTGTCTCCACTGACACAGCAGGGAGCAGTGCGAGCCCCGAACACCTGGAGCAAGCAAGTTTTATCCCCAACGCAGGGGGAGTTGGCAGAACCTGATTGGTTAAAAAGTCAGTTACAGTACTTACAATAATGGAAAATTTTCAGTTGAACAAGCAATTACAAAAGTTACAAAGCATGGGAGAATGTAAGCAGAATTGAGCAAAGTTAATAATCTCTAAAGTTATCTACAGTTTCTACTCCTGGAGCTACTGAGTCAGTGGGAATCAATCTCCTGTAGTTCTGGTCCACAGGCACAGAAAAATTACCTTTGTGATGTGGAATGGATTTAATTTAAAACAAAGGGCAGGAGTCACGCCTGGCTGGAGCATGACGAACCACATGCTTCTGAGCATGGGTCACCTGCCAAACCTTAATACACAGTCGGGGTCTCGATCCTGACTTGGGGTCACTTACGCCAGAATATTCCCTACTGGTCTTACCGGGAAATCAAATCGTTGATTCCTGCTGTTCCCATTCCTCCTCTCAGATGGGTTGGTAGTAAGTGTGTGCAGAAGTCAGAATAGCAGGGTTAAAATTCAAACAGCAGTTTTTACCCAAGTATGGTTGCTACCATACTTCACTATTAATTGATTAAGAATATAAAAGTGTTATTAATCTAGAAACTGCTAAATGTTTGACTTGCCAGCTTTAAAAGTTCGAAGTGCAAATTAAATTGGGAGAAATTATATAGTTGTGGTAATTAAATGTCTAAAGTATAAAAAATTGTTGAGAAAATTAAATGTGTTTTCTCTGAAAATAATTAGGGATTCAAAATAAGTTCTCTATTGGTCTAATTAAAAAAGAGGAATAATTATGTGATCCTAACCAAAATTTTTCTATGCAAAAAAATAGTTTAAAATCTAATTGATATCAACATAATTATAAAAAGTATTATAATCTTTAAATCATATATGGATATATATATATATCCATATATGACTTAAAGATTATAATACTTTTTATTATATATATATATATATATATATATATATATATATATATATATTTGATGGTTTTATCCATGTTAAAATTTCAAGGCTTTAACAGAGATGATTCTTGGAAGGCTCCAAGGGCCCGGAGTAATACAAGAAATTTATTCTCTCTTTTTAAAGGAAATATTTTAAATTTAACAGATCTAATATATTAGAAATTGCATGGAAAGCCTTATCAAATAAAAGTTAACGATTATATTTTAAATGTTATGAAGGTTTTTGCCTCTGAGAAGGGCAAAATCAACATATTTCTTAAATATAGTCAAAATTTTCAACAGCAGTAGAATCTCAAGAAAGATAAAAGCCCCAAGCAGCCTGCATTTTGAATGGGCTGGGGGTGGGACAGTGTTTGTCCTTTTGGATCGGACCAATAAGTATCAGACATTTAAGTTTTACTGAATAAGTTTCTTTGCCTTTTAATTAAAGATACCTACTTAAGTTACCTTATACAGTAGCTTTTATAATATAATCAAGGTCTCATATAAATTAAGTTACATGAGAAGCCAATGTGTAAGTAATTGAATCCAAGTAAAATCTAAGAACAGTTAAGACAGCCACCATTACTGCCTGACTTTGGTAGCCGCCTGAATTCTTAACTAAGCTAGAGGCAAGGCAACATTTTTGGCTTGTGAATCAAATGTAAACATCAACTAAATTTGCTTTGCTTTTAAATGAAGATACCTACTTTAATTACTTAAATAAATTAGCTTTTTAAATTATAATCAAGGTTTTCAGCTAAATGAAAAGCCAATATTTTTATAAACAATTCTAATAAAGAGCAGAAACAGCGAGTGAGATTTTTGTTTGCAATATAAATTTGACTGTCATTTAAAAGAACAGATTAGACAGCCGCCATGATGGCCACATGGCTTGCTGGTCCCCTTGGAAGCCATAGGGGCCTACCCCTTCTTTTGTAAATAATTTGATTAAGTATTCTAAGTTACTGAAGGCCTTCCCATGGTCCCTCTGTGGATGCAAATAAAGCCTAAGGGGATAGTCTTCAAAAAATAAAATTCCAGCTTAATAAAAAGGAGAAATTTGAAAAGTTTTGAAATCTCTTTCACTGCTATTTATAGGATAAACTGAGGATTGTTATTAAAATATTAAATCTAATTTGTACTAGTGGTCACTCACCATAATCTTAAGAGAAATTTTTTAAAATTTTTTTTATTGTTTTAAGTATTACAAATAGTAGTACATATGTCTCCTTTTTTTTCCCCATTGCTCTCCCCCCGACCTCCCCTACCCCCCAGTACATGCCTTCACCTGCCCGCCCTCCCCCCCGCCCCAGTGTCTTATATCCATTGGTTGTGCTTATATGCATGCGTACAAGTCCTTCGGTTGGTCTCTTACAGCCACCCTCGCCCAACCTCCCCTGTCTTCCCAATGTAGTTTGACAGTCTGTTCAATGCTTCTTTGCCTCTGTATCTTTTTCCCACCATTTCTTTCCTTTAAAAAGTTTTTCCTTTGCAAACTAGAAATAAACATATAATAGCAAAACAAGACAAAACAAAAAAATGTTTGAGTCCCAATTTCATTGTCCAACAGTTCTGAGTCCCCGTTTCAATGTCTAACAGCTCCTTAAGTGTACATGTCAGCAATGATATCTGAATGGTGGGCACATGTTGGCAATGCAGGTCCAACCCTCTCTGGTTTGGTCCTAGGTAACCTGCAGCGGGTGCACAGTTGCTGACTGCTCGCGTGGCAAGGCGTTGTCAGCGTCTTCCATCTCTGGACTGTTTTTTCCTCTTGTCTTCGTGGTTGGAGCACACCTATTCAATTCCTCTCTGTTGCAGGAATCCATCTGGTCTTGGGGTTGTTTTCTGAAAATATACAAATATATTCTCGTCCACAAGTTAATAAAGGAATCTTTTCTATATAATTGATTTGGGATCCTTTTTATTTTTGTTCAAACGATTTTCCTTTGTCTTATTTAGACACCATGTGTGTTTTTAATGGCCGTCTTGCTGTTAGCATTGCAAATGAAACTTAATTTGGTAAAGTAAAAATTTTCTAGATGTAATTTACTTGTAGGATATTTTTCCTTACATGATATTGCCCTAATATCCCCCCTCTTTTTTTATTAATGGAGGTTTTTGTAAATTTTATAATGCAGTCTTGATAACTTTCAATTTAATTTTTTTTTTTTTTTTTGCCCACACATATGACTGCTTTAGGTTCATTGTATATTCAGGAATTTTACCATGAGATGAACTACCAATAGAAATTTTAGTTATTACTTTAAGAACAGCTTTTTGTCCAATACAATTAACTTTACTTGAATATTCACTTATTTCAATTAGCCTATTTAAATTAACCTGAAAACTGGATTACTATTTTACTGTCAAATTTAATACTCTACCAACAATCTTAGTTTACCCTGTAAATATTAGTGGGAAGGATTAATTGCATACTTGAGTGGGCCCTGAGCATTCCAGATGCTAGCCTGAATTTAGATATAGGAAACTGCTGTCGGCCAAGTCTCTTGTCTGTTACCTGGGTCCCGATCTGAGCTGGGCCAAGTCTCTGTCTGTCACCTGTATCTCGATGTGTGCTGGGCCAGGTCTCTTTCTGTTGCCTGGGTCCCGTTCTGAGCGAGGTGTGGGAAGCGGGAAGCAGCCATGGGGGCAGGAGACCTCCTTCAGAAGGGGTGAGGGTTCAAACCCCTGCAATGTTGGGGGGGGTGAGGGTCTGTGCCCTACTTCTGTTGCCCCCCCAAGTTCTCTCCTGATGGCCCCTCTGCGACTGTGCTTGTCTTAGGTTGTTCCTTCCTTGAGGAATCTTACCCGTCTCTGGCTAACCAGCCATCCTCCGGGGCCAAGCAGGGTGCTGTGAGGTTCGGTTCTGTCTCCTTGGTAGCCTATGCCCCCGTGGCCTCCACACCCAACACATGCCTTGGGAACCCCTGGCCTGCTGGCAGGGTCCCGGTGCTGATCACATATCTCGGGGAACTCGGGTTTCTTCTCCAGTGTGGGCCCAGCTCACACAATTGGGTGTGAGACAGATCCCTGGTACGAGCCCCCACGAGGCTTCAAGCTCAGCATGAACAGAAAGCTCAGGTAACAGCTGAGGGCAATTGGATTGTGAGAAGATGGTCCCTCTTAGCACAAAGGGCAAGAGGGGCCAATATAGGATGCTCAAGTGCCTTCCCAGTGCCTTAATTCCTTCTGCAAGGGATTAAATCTTTCATGTCCTTTTTTTTTTTTTTTAATTGCTGCCAACCATTCAAAGAATTAGTTTATAAGTTTGTTTGGGATAATTGTAATCCCTCTTCCTTCCTCTCCAAAAACAATAAAGATATATAAAAACAACAACAACACAAATGTATGATTCCACCTCTATGTAGTAAAAAGCATACTTATACAATGTTTTGCTTTTCGTGTTATTAAAACAGTGACCTGAAAACGGGGGTGTGATGGGGGCGACGGGTAGGAGTATAAAAGGGTGGGGTTGACCTTCGCCATTTCAAAATGGTGGTTGCCTAAACTCCTTTTTTCTTTGTTTGTTTTTTTTTTTTTTTCGATATATAGTTTTATTGATTTCAGAATCAATCAGGAAGGGAGAGGGAGAGAGGGAAAAAACCATGATGAGAGAGAATCATGGATCGCCTGCCTCTTTCATGCCCTCTACTGGCGATCGAGCCCACAACCCAGGCAGGCGCCCTTGACCTGAATTGAACCTGGGATCTGTAACTTCAGGATAAGGATTGGCTCTAAGGTCTGGGTCGGTTGGGCTGGGGTGCAAAGCGGGACTGGGCGTGCGCCAGGGCTGGATGAGGCACGGCCGCACCCTACACCCAGGGCTACCCCTGCCCAGGCCTGCCCCCGCGGCCCTTCCCCACCAGCGCAACAACTGGTGTGTGCCCTGTGCGTGCGCATATGGCTCTCCCAACCCCAGCCTAGCTCTCCTTCCCTCTCTCCCTTCCCAGGCAGAGGGGGGGGGGTGTGGCCGGGGCTGCATGTAGGGGGATTGAGGCCTGCGTTGGGCCCCCGGTGGCGTCAGGCCACGGGGGAGGTCTCCGCGGGGCCCTGAGGGCCCAAGGGGGGGCCCGGACACCCAGGGGGGGTGGCGGGGGCGGTGACTCTGGACAGGAGCCGGGCCCTTCCCGTGGATAGCCCCAGCTGAGCCGGGCGTCCAGGCGCCCAGGGTGAGCGGGGCCGTGGGGCCGGTGGGGTTTCACCCACCCTGATCACACATCTTTGAAATGTCAAAGGGATTCTCCATCTTTTCCAGACCCCTGGAATCACAGGCACGGCTCTGTGAATATCACAGGTCCCGTCACCGTGACTGAGTTCATGATTGACTATGAACTAGCCTACACCCACTTAAGGTACAAGAAGTCTTGGTCCATCATTTTACTTTGCATCCAGTCCCAGAGGTTTTCCCGCTTTGCTTTCTCCCGCCCCCCTAAAATATCACCAGTGGATTTCATGTCACCCACGTACGATCTCCACTTTCAATTGCAGTGTAGAAGATAAGAGGCGGGGGCGGGGGGGGGGGGGGGGCACCGACATTTCCATTCTTGGGAACGTTATCTCCAACCCTTGAGATTGTGCTTCCCTGCGTGCATGCGTGGGACATTTGTGGACAGTTTGCCTCAAAGACACTCACAAAAATTCTTCACAGGTTGTAATATTTCTTACATTGTTGACAGATGCCACACACGCACACATGTGTGCGTATTCCATTCTCATTTGCGGCCTGTGCGGCTCAAACAGGTTTGTCCATTTTTCTTCCTCTTTTTCAATGGGAGGGGGAAGTGAGTGAAATCACCAGTGACTCTGTGGTATGAGACTGAGGATTTCCCATGGAAAGTGGGTGGGTGGGCGGGCAGAGGGAGGGAGGGAGGAAGACAGGACACATCCATCCATCTGTGGATGGAAAAGAGACCACAAGGGATGCTCTGAAATTAAACATTTAACAACAACAAAATCAGTGATGATGGGTAGTCACATCCTAGGCCGCTACCTTCCCTGACAGAGGCCAAACTTTTTTTTTTTAATATATTTTATGGATTTCTTTTACAGAGAGGAAGGGAGAGGGATAGAGAGTTAGAAACATTGATGAGAGAGAATCACCAGTCGGCCGCCTACTGCACACCCCCTACTGGGGATCGAGCCCCCAACCCGGGGATGTGGCCTTGACCAGAATCCAACCTGGGGCCCTTGGTCCGCCAGCTGACGCTCTATCCACTGAGCCAAACCGGCTAGGGTCATTTGTTTGTTTGTTTGAAGAGAGAGGGGAAGGGAGAGGGAGAGGGAAAGGAGGAGGAATATGGAGAGGGAGGGAAGAGGGGAGGGAGAGAGACAGAGAGAGAGAGAAGGAGAGAGTTGTTGTTCCACTTGTTTATTCATTCGTCCCTAGCTTTTAAAAAATATATATACTACTGTCTCAGTGAGGGAATTTGTGGTCTCTGCCCTGGGAGGGACCCTGGGTACTGAAAAAAAGGGAGGTGACTAGTTACCTTGACATTCACTAGACTAGTCCAAAGAAATGGGATCCTAGAGGCATAGAAAGACAACAGCCTCAGCTACCAGTAAGTTCAAAGTTGCTCTCTCTCAGGGAAGATACCAGGCCTAGGGCGTGACTACCCACTATGGACTGCTTTTTATTTAAGAAAAAATTTTTTTTTAAATTTCAGAACGACCCGGTTGGTCACTTTAGGTGTCTTGAGTTTGCAAGGCCCCGCCAGGCCGCCACACAGGCCTCCCCGGAGTGGGTCAGGTTAGCCTGTGGCCCCTTTCATCCACAGTGCAAGGCTTCTTCTGTATTTACACGTTTTATTTTATCCTCTTACATTCCGTTGTAAAGCCTGTACCACTTTATTAACCAATATCTTCCCCCCCCCCCCATGAATTCAATTCTAAAAAAGAAAAGAAAGGAAACTGAAAGAAGACGGAAAAAGAGAAAACGATTCCTCCTTTGTTGTCCCGTGAATACTCGCCACGTTCAGGCTTTCAGAGTCCACCGGGTTTGTGTGTTGAGGGTCCCGGGCCGCAAAGACCGTTCTGGGTATGTCCTCTCGGTCCTCTATCACACCCCCTCCGCTCCCCCCTCCCCCCCCGCCGCAAAAAAAAAATCCACAAAATTTTCCAGTCCACCTTCCACGGCCAGGCCCTGCGCACACGGGAGACCTTGCGGGGGGGAGGGGGACGGAGGATGGCGGAGGGGGGGAAACACCGGGTGCGGACACCCTGCCGTCCCAACCCCCAGCACGCATCCCGCTGCCTGCCGCCTGCCTGCCATGGGCCCTCTCCGACACGGTCCGACTGGAGACGTGGGGACTGGGAGGAGATGGGCCATGGCCACACTCACACCCCGCTGCTCCCCACTTCCCCCTCCATATCGGGTGGCAGGGATGCCAGAATAAGAGGGCCCAAGGCCCAGGAGCCGGCCAGTTGAAGTCCTCGTTAGTTTTCAGGTGCCACCTGGCGGCCGTTTTTTAATTTTTTAAAAAGATATTTATTAATTTTTTACAGAGAGGAAGGGAGAGGGATAGAGAGTTAGAAACATGGATGAGGGCAAAACATCGATCAGCTGCCTCCTGCACATCCCCTACTGGGGGAGTGCCCGCAACCAAGGTACATGCCCTTGACCGGAATCGAACCTGGGACCCTTCAGTCCGCAGGCCTATGCTCCATCCACTGAGCCAAACCGGTCAGAGCTGGTGGCCGTTTTCATATCGTCTTTTCCTTCCTGCTTTGCTGGCGACAGGAACTCCGTTCCTTCTGGAAACCTCTGGAGTTGCCACACAGGTGCCACCTGGCGGCGGTGTTGGTGTTGGTAGGGGTAGGGGGGGGCGCTGCGGGATGAACCGAATGCCAGGTTAAGGCGCCCCATGCGGACGCCCATCAGACCGCAGAAAAGGTGTTGGTTGATATAGACAGCAGGACGGTGGCCATGGAAGTCGGAATCCGCTAAGG
>JAPDVU010000010.1:217500-387500 GCA_026230045.1 Corynorhinus townsendii | reverse complement strand
CCAATGGGGCAAAGCTACCATCTGTGGGATTATGACAGAAGGCCTCTAAGTCAGAATCCCGCGCAGGCAGAACGATAGGGCAGAGCCGCGGTGCCTCAGGTGGCCTCGGATAGCCGGTCCCCCGACGTCCCCGCCAACCCCACCGCACCCAACCACTTCACCAGGGTCCAGTGCGGAGAGCACTTAGTCCTGGGAAACGGGGTGCGGGTGGAAAGGGGGCCGCCCCCACGCCCTTCACGCAATGCACATTCCTGGGGAACCTGGCGTTAAACCATTCCTAGACGACCTGCTTCTGGGTCGGGGTTTCCTATGTAGCAGAGCAGCTCCCTCGCTGCGCTCTATTGAAAGTCAGCCCTGGACACAGGGGTTTGTCTAGCTCTGCAGCCTCCTTTCCTTCCCCAGCAGGAGGCGGGGGTTGGGGGTTGGGGGGGACAGACGCCCGCCTCACCATGCTGGCTGCGGGGAGTCCCAGGGAAAGAAGGGGGAGAGAGAATGCGCGTGCGGAGTGGACTGCGGCATCAGCGTCCCTTCAGGGTCCTGCCAGGAGCCCTGCCCCAGGGACCTTCGCCTCCTCTCCGTGAACCCCGCCCGGGCTTTCAGCCCCGGGCTGGGATGGGGAAGCGGGGGTGGATGGTGGGGGACGCGGCCCCTTTCCCAGGGAGGCCGAGGGCAGGCTTCCCTCCTCCTTCTTTCCGCCCCCCCTCCACGAAAATCCCAGTGGACCAGCGCTCCTGGAAAAAAAAAAAACAACACACACAAACACACACACACACACACAGAAAAACCCCCAGAAAAACCAGGGAGGCTGCCGGGACTTATATCCTGGCTGGGACTTTCTGTCTCCAGGAGGGCCGCTCGGGTTGACCAGATGTGAGGGCCAGGACTATGGTGGTGGCTTAGATGTACTGGGTTGACCAGTTGTCTGTGTAGATGAGATGAAGGGTTGAAGACAAGGGTTTGGGAGTGGGAGGGGTCGGGGTGGAGCTGCAGGGCAGATAAATGTTGCCAGAATTAATTAATTAATTAAATTTTTAAATTTTTTCTATTTTTTATTATTTATTTATTGTTTTTTATTTATTTCTTTCATTTATTTATTTATTTTTAAATATATTTTATTGACTTTTTACAGAGAGGAAGGGAACGGGATAGAGAGTCAGAAACATCGATGAGAGAGAAACATCCATCAGCTGCCTCCTGCACACCCCCTACTGTGGATGTGCCCGCAACTTAGGTACATACCCTTGACCGGAATCGAACCTGGGACCCTTGGGTCCACAGGCCGAAACTCTAGCCAGAAGTTTAGTGCTTCCCCGAAGCACTAAACCCCATTGCTCGGGCTTCTGTTCACACCCAGACACCATTTCTCTTCTTGTAGCAAACTCCAGTACCCTCCACTGTCACTAATGAATGGGGCGTCTTGAGGGCCAACTTACAACCCCACTCCATGCAAAGGCCCTTCCCTGAAGACTTGGAACTACTTGGTGCCATCCAAGGACCTGGAAAAACGGGGAAGTGAGGCTTTGGCGGCCCCTTGTGACCCTCCTCCTAATTAGGTGACCCAACCTGCCTATCAACTACAACACCTCCAGCTGTTGATAGGACCTCAAGTGTTTCAAACATGACCCTTCCTTTTGTTGACCTGGACAAGTCCACCCAGGAGGTTAGGTCACACGTTTTGGGCTCCCACTGGGCCGGCCCACTGATAAAGTAACCAGAGGGAGGTGGTGAGCCTGTCAGAAGGCCTGGGCTCACGTGATCAATTAGCAAGGACTCATGGCCCATCCCCATGATGACGTAAGCAGGTCCTCCTTACAAAAGGATCCCATATCCCGTGGCTCACCTGACAACTTCCCCATAGGCCTAAAAACTAGAGTCACGCCGCCCACTTCAAGCTGGCACCTGGGCGCTCCCCACCCCCCCACCCTGGATGATGAAAAGAGGTTTGGCTGCAAAGCCAAACCCCAACCAGAACCCAAAGTCCAGGCATCATAGGACTCTTTTGGGTATTTCCCGGGCCCTGGAACCGCTCACCAACATCCCTTTGGACACCTGGATACTCCCCCGTGGTTCTGAGACACAGCAGAGGCCCTTCCCGGAAGTTTTGGAACTTCTTGTTGCCATCCAGGGACTGGGAAAAACAGGGAAGGTGCGCTTTGGCGACCCCTTGTACACTCTTCCGAATTAGGTGACCCTACCTGCCTGTGTAGTAGAACAAGTCCAGCTGTTGAAAGGGCCTCAAATATTCGCTAACCTGCCCCTTCCTTAAGTTTACCAGGCCAAGTCCACACCGGAGGCTGCGTCTCAGTTTCTAGCCTTCCAACTGGCCGGCCCCCTGATGAAGTAACCAGGCACAGGTGGCTTGAGGACACAGGAGTTATGGGCTCACGTGACCAAATACTTCCTCCACCTGGCCCCTCCCCCTAATGACATAAGCAGGTTTTGCTTCTCAAACTACCTTTGCTCCCCTGGCTCACCTGACAACTTTCAAGTATGCCCAAGGACGTGAATCCCAGGCATACTTCAGGCTGCCAACTGGGCCCTCATCTGTATGAAGTAAAGAGTTGTGGCTACCCACATGAGTCACCGCCCCGCCCCAACCACCCCGGGATCACAGGACTCTCTGGGGTATTTCCACGTGCCTGGCACCTCGGACCAACCTGCAGTTGGACACTTGGACCATCCCCCATATTTTTCAGACACAGCTCGTCGTTTGATGTCCCACTGAACCCGGGACACTGCCCGTGCTTCCTTTAACCCCCAGACAGCCATTTCTCTTCTGGCAGCAAACTCCAGTACCCTCCACTGTCACTAATGGGTAGGGCGACTTGATGGCCAACTTTAGGCGTCACTCCATTAATAGGCCCTTCCTTGAAGACTTGGAACTTCTTGGTGCCATCCAGGAACCTGGAAATATGGGGAAGTGAGGCTTTGGCGGCCCCTTGTGACCCTCATCTTAATTAGGTGACCCAACCTGCCTATCATTTAGAACACCTCCAGCTTGGAAACAGCAGGCCTCTTCTGCTGCCAGAGGTGGGAGGGGGGAGGAGGAGGAGGGGGGAGGAGGAGGTGGGGGGGGAAGGAGAAGGAGAAGCCTCAAGAAGTAATGCAGTTCTAAACGAAACATGAATTCATTGTATACATGCTGTGAAAGGAATTGTGGATATTGTGTGCCTTCAAGTGGCATAGCTCTCCCTGCTTGCCTTGCCTGCCTTTTCTTTTTTTTTTAAATTTTATTTTATTTTTATTGTTTTAAGTATTACAAATAGTAGTACATATGTCTCCTTTTTTTTTCCCCTTTGATCTCCCCCCGACCTCCCCTACCCCCCAGGACATGCCTTCACCTGCCCACCCTCCCCGCGCAAGCCCCAGTGTCTTATATCCATTGGTTGTGCTTATATGCATGCGTACAAGTCCTTCAGTTGGTCTTTTACAGCCCTCCTCGCCCAACCACCCCTGTCTTCCCAATGTAGTTTGACAGTCTGTTCAATGCTTCTTTGCCTCTGTATCTTTTTCCCACCATTTCTTTCCTTTAAAAAGTTTTGCCTTTGCCGACTGGAAATAAACATATAATAACAAAACAAGACAAAACAAAAAAATGTTTGAGTCCCAATTTCAATGTCCAACAGTTCCTTATGTGTACATGTCAGCAGTGATATCTGGATGGTGGGCACATGGTGGCAATGCAGGTCCGACCCTCTCTGGTTTGGTCCTAGGTAACCTGCAGCGGTGCACAGCTGCTGACTTTGCCTGCCTTTTCAATGATAGCACCCACTCCCTTACTGTCATGGATGCTTCTCATGATCCCTGAGAGGAAGAAAATATCCCCTGTTGCCGAACGAACCCTGGCTTTTCACACTGCAGATGACCCTCTTGGGCAGATGCAGGAACTCTCTCACTCCCAGTCCAAGAGAGGATGTTTTGACCTTTGATCTCTTTCTTGGTTTGTTTTCTTTAAATGGTGATAAACACAGACCTCCTTTGAAACTTTGATAAGCCTACAGTTTACACTCACACTCCTTGATTATTAATACAATTCCTGGGGTCCGGGATCGGGATCAGGACTTTAGAGTCACCATGGTTGCACAATGAGCAAACTCGCATGTGTGTGTGTGGGGGGGGGGGGGGGGAACGGGGAGGAGGTGGGATGGTGATGGTGGTGAAAAGGGACAAAATACTGTAATAAAACCTGACAAGCTCAGGGGGAGGCCATGCGTGGTGGCCTTAGAGACTAAAATCAGCTTAAATCAGTTTGGGGTGTGTGATCCTGTCCTAGGCGGTCATCTGGCCTGACAGAGCCTGCCTGTCTCTTTCCTTCTTTCTTTCTTGAATCCATGATCACACATCTTTGAAATGTCAAAGGGATTCTCCATCTTTTCCAGACCCCTGGAATCACAGGCATGGCTCTGTGAATATCACAGATCCCGTCACGGTGACTGAGTTCATGATTGACTATGAACTAGCTTACACCCACATAAGGTACAAGAAGTCTTGGTCCCTCATTTGACTTTGCATCCCATCCCAGAGGTTTCCCTGCTTTGCTTTCTCCCGCCCCTCCTAAAATATCACCAGTGGATTTCATGTCACCCACGTACAATCTCCACTTTGGATTGGAGTGTATAAGAAAAGGGGCGGGGGCTGGAGGGGGGCCGGCATTGCCATTCTTTGGAACGTTATCTCCAACCGTTGAGATTGTGCTTCCATGCGTGTGTGCGAGCGACATTTGTGGACAGTTTGGCTCAAAGACACTCACAAAAATTCTTCACGGGTTGTAATATTTCTTACGTTGTTGACAGATGCCACACATGCACACATGTGCGCGCACTTCATTCATGGTTGCGGCCTGTGCGGCTCAAACAGTTTTGTCCATTTTTCTTCCTCTTTTTCAACGGGACGAGTCCGCGAGTGAAATCACCAGTGACTGTGTGATATGAGACTGAGGATTTCCCATGGAAAGTGGGTGGGTGGGCGGGCGGGCAGAGGGAGGGATGGCAGGAGGGAGGGAGGACACATCCATCCATCTGTGGATGGAAAAGAGAACACAAGGGATGCTCTGAAATTAAAAGTTTAACAACAATAAGAACAGTGATGGTGGGTAGAAACATCCTAGGCGTCTACCTTCCCTGTGACAAAGGTCAATCTTTTTTTTTTATATATATATTTTATGGATTTCTTTTACAGAGAGGAAGGGAGAGGGATAGAGAGTTAGAAACATCGATGAGAGAGAAACATCAATCAGGTGCCTCCTGCACACCCACCCACCGGGGTTGTGCCCACAACCGAGATACATGCCCTTGACCAGAATCGAACCTGGGACCCTGAGTCCGCAGGCTGACGCTCTAGCTACTGAGTGAACCGGCTAGGGTGTAATGTTCCTTTTTACACCTCCTCATTGTTATCGAGTGAGTTGCTGAGTATGTGTCTATCATTTCATTTTTATTTTCATCCAATCCCAGAGGTTTCCTGCCCCGCTTTGCTTTCTCTCGCCTCCCTCATCTATCATCAATGGAGTTCATGTAACCCACTTACATCTCCTCTTTTGCTTGCAATGTATACAACAAGGTGAAAAACAACAACAATACACACACACACACACACACACACACACACACACACATACACACCAAAATAAAACAAGAAAAAACCCTCCATTCTACAGAGCTTAAGAGCGTCATCCCAATATATTGAGAATCTGCTTCTGGGCAATCGCCTCCAATGAACTCACAGAAATTTCAATGTTTTTGGATGCTAACATATCCATCCATCCATCCATCCATCCATCCATGCACCGGGCAAGTTAAAGATGAATGAAAAAAGGGTGTCTGCCGTGAATGGCACACTTGGAGCGGTGTGGGAGGGAGGTGTTGTTGTGATGCGACTTGAGAATGAAGACCACCAGGCAGCCAAATTGAAATTTAGGAAGCCTTTATTACGAACTCGAGTCCGGGCCCGCGTCTCCACTGACACAGCAGGGAGCAGTGCGAACCCGGACTAGAGTTTGTAATAAAGGCTTCCTAAATTTCAATTTGGCTACCTGGTGGTCTTCATTCGCGGGTTGCACCACAACATTTGGAGGCTCTGGCCTTGTAGCCAGTGGATGAACACCCCAGGAGAGGACCCTCTCGTCTCCGTCCCGGGTTCCAAGGGAGAGAGTGATTTCCTCGCAAAAAGACGATCCGGGAATTGGAGCCATCAGGTCCTCAGAGGCTGGGGTAAGGATTCTGGTCTGTCTGTGGAACATTCCTTTCAGGGACTTGAGGAGGGCAGGACGCCGCTTAACCTCCCAGTCCAGATCCCCAACACGAAGGCGTCCGGGATTCTGGTTTGGTTTCTGGTCTGTGTTCCGGGATCCTGGTTTGGTTTCTCGTCTGTGTTCTGGGATCCTGGTTTGGTTTCTGGTCCGTGTTTTGTGTTCGTCTCGTCAATGTTCTATTAATTCTGTCTAATGGTGAAAATGGGTCAGGGTCCGTCTGGACCCTCCACCCCATTGGAGTGTTTTCTGAAGAATTTCCAGGATTTTAAGAATCGTGCAGGTGGCTATGGCGTTGAGGTCCATGATTTAACTCTACAGAAATTTTGTGAATTGGAATGGCCCACATTCAGGGTTGGGTAGCCTTCCACTGGGACCCTAGATTTGGGGATTGCTTCTAGAGTGCGCCCTGTTTTTTACGGCACCCAAGGCCACCCGGACCAAATTCCCTATATTGATGTTTGGATAGATATTCTGACTGACAAACCCCGGTGGTTGAAAGGTTTTCAAGGCCCAGATGAGAAACTGGAAAAGAGACCGACTATCCTCCTAGCTCAGGCTAGGAAGGAGAAACCGAGGGGGGGGGGGGGGGGCTCAAAGCCTATTCTAGAGGCCACAGAAGAGGACCTCCCAGAGCGGCACTGCAGAGTTTGCACACACCTCCCCTTCCCTCAGGGTGTTCCTTTCCTGAGCCCTCAGTCTCCCTGCACCGACCCTCCCTCCTGGTCCCGCTCTCATTAAGGGAGGCAGACTGAGCTCCCGAGAAACTCCCTAGGTTGTGCGATGGGGCATTTATCTGTTTGTTGAGTCTATTAGTCTTGTTTCCTTTGTCCAACATGAGTGCCATTTCTGTTTTGCTGAAGCATGTGTCGAGAATCCTGTCCTGGGATGTGGGAAAGGGAGGCCCCCATCAGGGGACTTGGGCAGTGTTCCTGTTATCTGCTCAGATCCCAAGACTGTAAGAGTACTTATTTACTGAAAGGGTGTAAGTCATATGAGTGTAGAAGTCTGTGAAAAAAAGGAAAAAGAAACATTTAATTTGTTTAAGGCTGAGTACTCTGACGGATAGCAAACCCCCCCTCCCCCGAGTGGCCACTGGGATTCCTTTTTCCCAGGGGTGCTTGCTCTTTGTCAGAGGGGGCATCGGCCCGCCTAACTAATAAAATGTATGTCTATTAATTTAAAGGTATGAAGTTGTAACAGTTGTTGTCCAAAGAGGTTTAAAGCAGGGACCAAATTCTAGAGTTAACTATTTATAAGAAGGAAGCCAGAGCTGGCTAAGTCGCCAGAAAGCTAAAAGAGAAAAACTAAATGAATCATATTTCTGACACCTGCCGCCACCCAATCTTAATCAGAGGAGGACGAACAGTCTCAGAACTGTTTGTCTCAATTGGCCTCCCCAATTGTAATGCATTGTAATCATTAATCATAGTAAACTATGATTAATGATTACAATGCATTGTAAAACCTTTAGAAGGAGACGGAGAATGGTCCTTTTTGTGTATGGCAACTCTCAAGTTATTGGTTTTAAAATCAGTACTTTTTAATAGAAACACACTCAAGCAGAGGGGCTTTTCAGAGAGGTCAGGAAGTCTGATTGCAGTGTAAGGGTCACTGGTTCCCCACACACCACCTTCGCTGGCAGGAGGCAAGTGCTTTTCCCAGTGGGAACAGAGTGGACTGCCAGATGAAAACACCTCAGTGGGAGCACCTCCTTCACCACCTGGGACCCGCACCACACTCCCTGCCTCCACCCACCTGGCGTCCATCCCCTCCAGGGGTTCTTTTGAGTAGCTGGAGGTGGTGTTGAGGAGGGACATTCCCTTGTGACCCCCTGTGCCCCAATGGGACCCAAGAACCCCCGGCAACTCCTTGGACACTTTTCATCGTGTTCTGTTAGGGGGCTTAAAGAGGGCAGCTAGAAATTCCCCATTCCCCTTTTCAGGCTTATCAGAAACTGAGATCTTTTATCTTTAGGAAGAATGTGGCAGTTTGAATTTCAAGTGGCTCCAGGCCTGGGAACCAGGTACTGGGCCTGTTCCCTCCTCCCTCTACCTTTTCTAAATATTTTAAAATAATAGAAGGTTTGAGGCATAGTTATACATTTTTGAAGGACATAGAAAGAAGTTTTGAAAGCTAATTTGAAATTGTAAAGGTTTTTGTGAAGAAGGGGAGACTCAGATTCTAAGGATCTTTTAACTTAGAGGAAGAAGACTGACAGGGCTGGGGCTCCTTTCCATTAAGCCCCCAGGGTAACCTTACAAGTGGGGGGCAAACCTGTTAGTTTCCTGGTGGAAACTGGGGCAGCCTATTCAGTCTTGACAGAGCCAATGGGACCCGTTACCTCTAAGAAGATATCAGGCCAGGGAGCCACCTGACAAACTGCCTGTTTTCTTTGGACATCAAAAAGGACTGTGGACCTCAGAAGGAACATGGTAACAAGGAACCCCACTCCGGTTGCATCCTCCACTGCCTGTATTCTTTTAACCTGTTCTCTCTCAGAGAAATATCTCTTGCAGGAGATGGAAGAAATGGTCCCAGGGGAAGAGCATAAAGCCTCCACCTACTTGGAGGAATTACAGCATGTCTATTCCATGGTCTGGGCAGAAAACAAACCCCCCTCCCCCTGGGGGTTGGCAAGTCATCAAGCTCCTGTGGTAGTCCAATTGCAAGCAACTGACACTCCAGCTCGGCCGCTGAACTGGACCGAAGTGGAACAACGGGCTTTTGAGCAGCTAAAGAAGGCTCTCGTCTCAGCACCTGCCCTAGCCTTGCCAGATGTAACGAAGCCCTTGCAACCTCTATGTGAGTAAGGTAAGGGGCATTGGCAAAGGGGTTCTCACTCAGACTCTAGGTAACTGGAAGAGACCTGTTGCCTATCTGTCTAAGAGACTAGACCCTGTGGCAGCAGGGTGGCCAGCGTGCCTCCGGGCAGTGGCCGCCACAGCGTTCTAACTCTGAGCCAGGAACTAGCCCTGACAACACCCCATGCTGTGGAGGCCCTCCTTCGAGGTGCTCCGGACAGATGGATGTCAAACACCAGGGTCACCCAGTGCCAAGCTCTTCTCCTGGACCAGCCCTGCATCCGCTTCCAGAAGACACTGGCCATCAACCCTGCCAGCCTGCTCCCAGATGGTGATCCGGAGGAACCCATTCATGACTGCATAGAGGTAACAGAGACAGTACAAACGGTTCGCCCAGACCTGTCACGGACGGGAGCAGTTATGTTAAGGATGGGATCCGATATTCAGGGGCAGCAGTAGTCACCCTGGACCGCACCATTTGGGCACAGTCCCTGAATAGGGGAACCACGGCATAAAAAGCCCAACTTTTGGCGTTAATCTGGGCCCTTCGATGGGGACACAGTGCAATCCACCGGGAAAGAGGGTTACCAACTTCAGCCGGAAAGGACATTAAAAATAACGAAGAGATTTTAGCCTTATTAGAGGTCATCTGGCTCCCAAGGGCAGTTGCAATAGTGAACTGCAAAGGACATCAGAAAGGGGACACAATTGAAGCCAGAGGAACTAGAACCGCAGACCAAACTGCCAAGGAAGCCACCCAAAAACCAGTGGGGCCTTTACAAGTCTTAGTAACTCTGCTGGACCCCGACCTACGACAGACCCCTCCTACACCAAACAAGAGGAGGAATTGGCAGAACAGGAGCAAGCCATCAAAGGACCACATGGTTGGTGGATCCTACCTGATGACAGACAGACTGTTGGTCCCAGAGGCTCTAGGTCAGACGTTAGATGCCCAGTTACACCAGGCTACCCACCTGGGCGTCACCAAGACTTCTGGACTTCTGCAAGGCAGGTACTATATACCAAGCTTAGATAAGATAACTAAAAGCATAGTCACTAGAAGTACTATCTATACACAGGTAAATGCTAAGCAAGGTAAGAGGGTCCCCCTGGGAATTGGGGCCTGGGGAAATTCCCTAGGAGAGCATTGGGAGGTGGATTTCACAGAGATTAAGTCACCAGCATCAGGGGACAAGTACCTGCTAGTTCTCATAGACACCTTCTCAGGTTGGGTTGAAGCATACCCCACTAGGACAGAAACTGCCTCTATAGTATTCAAGAAATTACTCCAGGAGATTATACCTAGATTCGGGCTGCCAGTAGTCATAGGATCAGATAATGGCCCGCCTCTGTAGCCAAGGTATCTAAAAGTTTCCTGGTGGACACTGGAACCCGCACCGCACTCCCTGCCTCCGCCCACGTGGCGTCCATCCAAGGTATCTGAAAGTTACCTTAGGACAGGCATGAGCAGGACTCTAAAAAGGAATTTAACTAAATTTGTCCTAGAACCCGGTGAAAACTGGACCAACCTCCTGCCCTTCGCCTTCTTATGGGCCAGGTATACCCCGTACTGGGAGGTGTTCCACCCTGTTTGAGATCATGTACTTGTTCCTCCCCCCATCCTTCCCAGGGTCAGGGAGAAGCTGAAAGCTGGAATTCATAACCATTCCTTGCTCAAGTCCTTACAGGCTCTGCAGTATACCCAGAGAGCCACCCATAAGCTTGTTCAAGATGCACTGCCAGTGCCCACTGCGGACGCTGTAGAGCCCTTCCAGCAAAGGGACTCGGTGTAGGTAAAGAAGTTTGCTGCCCAAGGACTCACCCCAACCTGAAAGGGACGCTACACTGTTATCCTGAACACGCCCACAGCTGTTAAAGTAGACAGCGTCCAGACCTGGCTACACCACTCCCACCCAGCTCCTGCATCAGGAAATGGCCTGGATCCTGACAACCAGCGGCCTCACCAGTGAAATCCCTAGCCTGGGCTCCACTCAGGCAAGGAGGAGACTGGACGCCTGCAGGAGGGGAACTGGGCTTCAGTGAGGACAGTACTGATGGGAACCGTGGTACTAGGGGCCTTAGTAACTATAAGAACATTTTTGCTAGCCAGTGAGAAAGTCCAGGGCTAAGTAGAGCTAGATGTGCTAGGGGACAGGAGAGCAGGAACGAGTAAATAGAAAACTAACTGTGCCAAGCAGGTAGTTAGAAAAATAAATGCAGTTTGAATTTTAACCCTGCTATTCTGACTTCTGCATGCACTTACTTGCTTAAACAATAGGGTAGTTACCTCAGCTTCCAGACTGAGACCTGGAAACTCTCATAAATCCAAACCACATCACAAAGGTAATTTTTCTGTGCCTGTGGACCAGAGCTACAGGAGATTGATTCCCACTGACTCAGTAGCTCCAGGAGAAGAAACTGTACATAACTTTGAGAGATTATTAACTTTGCTCAATTCTGCTTCTGTACAATCTGCTTTTGCAAGATAGATCTACATTCCAATCCTATGTCCAGCAGGACATGGTTGGAGCGACCCTGCGGGCTGCTCCCAACTTTTGGAATTTAGAGTTTAGAACAAAGGAAAATTACAAAGAATTAAGCAAACACGTAGACCAGGACCTCAGCACCCTAGAAAGTACTATTGGACAATTAGACCAATCATTCAGGAATAATCAGGGAGAGCTCGAGCCAGCTGCGCTAACGTCTATTAGATTGAGAAGAGAAAAGAAGACAGGAATGAAACTGGTATGAAAATCTTTTTAACTGGTCACCATGGTTGAACACCTTGCTTACAGCTGTACCTCTTACATTACTTATACTTCTACTATTGATTGGGCCTTGCCTTATACGAAGTCTAATGACATTCATACAGACTAGAATTCAAGCTGTAAAACTCATGGTCTTACACACTTACTACCAACCCTCCTGAGAGGAGGAATGGGAACAGCAGGAATCAACGATTTGATTCCCTGGTAAGACCAGTAGGGAATGTTCTGGCGTAAGTGACCCCAAGTCAGGACAGAGACCCCAACTGTATATTAAGGTTTGGCAGGTGACCCATGGTCAGAAGAATGTGGTTCGTCATGCTCCAGCCAGGCATGACTCCTGCCCTTTGTTTTAAATTAACCCTGTAGCAACACACCCCCAAGCACATCCTACTGAAGGAAATCGCAAGGCTGATCAAACAGGCCCCTTATGACCCAAGTTTAACCAATCAGGTTCTGCCAAATCCCCCTGCATTGGAGATAAAACTTGCTTGCTCCTGCTGTTCCGGGCTCGGGTTGCTCCCTGCTGTGTCAGTGGAGATGCGGATCCGGACTCGAGTTCGTAATAAAGGCTTTCTAACTTTCAATTTGGCTGCCTGGTGGTCTTCATTCGAGGGTCGCCCCACAACATTGTGTGTGTGTGTCGTGTGTGTGTGTGTGTGTGTGTGTGGTGTGTGTGTAGCGGGAGGAGGGGGGAGGAGTGGATGGTAAAAACCGGCAAGTGGAGCAGAGTGAGCTGGGCAGTCCGGTGAGTGACCCGGGGTTATTGAGTCAAATCATCCCTTACCAGGCATCCCGGGGCCCTCATCACTCCACTCCTACCTATCTATGTCTCTCTTCCTAGGGCAGTGGTCGGTAAACTCATTAGTCAACAGAGCCAAATATCAACAGTATAATGATTGAAATTTCTTCTGAGAGCTAAATTTTTTAAACTTAAACTTCTTCTAATGCCGCTTCTTCAAAATAGACTCACCCAGGCCGTGGTATTTTGTGGAAGAGCCATGCTCAGGGGGCTAAAGAGCTGCATGTGGCTTGCGAGCCCCAGTTTTCCGACCACGGTCCTAGGGAACCTAGGATACCGAGATCCACTGTTTACCTTTGCCTTGGACCCTGGACTCACGCCCCTCAAAACCCTCCCTCCCGCTCCCCACCCCCTGGCTTGATTGC
Organism: Corynorhinus townsendii; assembly: GCA_026230045.1. Classification (NCBI taxonomy): domain Eukaryota; kingdom Metazoa; phylum Chordata; class Mammalia; order Chiroptera; family Vespertilionidae; genus Corynorhinus; species Corynorhinus townsendii. The sequence continues at coordinate 374,517 of JAPDVU010000010.1, read as the reverse complement.
CAGATGGGTGAGGTGAGGGCTGGTTACTGAGTTGGCAGTTGGAGGGCACTCTTTTCCACAGGGACAGGCCTGTTTCTCAAACACCCTCCCTCTCTCTCTCCCTCCCTGAAGTTGGTGTTCTCTGGCCTAAAGGTGGGGGAGTCAGAGAAGCCCAAGGCCAGGTCCTAGGCCCTGAGGTTTCCAGAGAGCTTTCTGCATTTGAAGGAAGCCTTGGAGTGAGATCCATTGGAATGAATCTTCGGGCCTGCCCTTACCTGTTCTCCTCTCCCCCTTGTTTCCTACCCCACCCCCCACCCCCTACTCCCCATCCCCCGCCTGCCCCAGCTCCCTTCCTGTCAGCCCTCAGGTGAGGGGGTTTCATTCTAAGTACTGACCTGGGCCTCTGGGCCTGGGGCAGGGGCGAGAAAGGGGGAGTGGGAATCACATAGGCAGGGGGAAAGCTGACTTGCTTCTTGTGAGTGTACTTGAGACAAATCTGAACAGTCAACAATGATAATGAGAACAAGGAAGCTGGTTGTGCCCCGAGGGGCCTGGAAAGAGGGGCGTGCCCCTGACATAACAAAGGAATACAGTTATCCTATTGGGCAAATGACAATAGATGGGCTCAGTGAAGATAAAGGTTGACTTTTCTCAAGGCTGGGAAGATTCTAGCCTAATAATGGCTACCTGCCATCCACAGCTTTTAGTGGCTGAGTTTTCATTTCAGGCCATCTTTGGCGGTTTTTTTTGGTCTCTTCTCTGAGTTTGCCAGATGTTGGGAGGGAAGCCAAGAGTGAGAGGATTCCTTCTGTAGGAATGAAGGCCGGTTCTGCTCTCCTGTAGCCACACACACACACACACACACACACACACACACCCCAATGCGAGCCCCGCCCCCTGCCTAATTAGGTGCTTTTCCACAAAGGCCTCTCTCTCTTCAACGCAGCATCGGAACCTTTGAGGTGGTAAGAGGATGTGTTATGCCTTGATATTTTGGAGCCACACACCTCTGACCCTGTACCGACCATGTCATCCAAGGGGCACAGTGCTGTTTTAATTCCTCGAGCAATGGCGAGGGTTGGCAGTGGGCTAACGAGTCCATTTGCCCGTTCGGGAGATGTGTCTTTCTAGCTGAGCATGTTTTTCTCTGAGGCTCTGCAGCCATTACAGGGCGATCTGTCCGGTTTGCAGGGAGCCTAGAGCTGAGGAGTCTAAAAGGGCTCACATGTATGGAAAAAGACACACGGATCTGAGAAGGCCTCATTCTCCATTCACTTCCCTGGGAATGGCAAACCCGGTCTAGCTTCAAGCAGGGTAGCATGCAACCCCGTGGTGCCAGGAACTGGCAAGACCTCTCCATCGTCCGCTTTATGGTGGGCCCCGGTCTCTCCAAGAGCTTCAGTACCTTCTTCACCTCTTAGTATCATTTCCATCTTTTTCTGAAAGCAGTATGAGTGAGGAGAGGGGAAGATACCCTCTCACAGTCCTCGGAGCATCCCTATGTTCGATTCTGTCTGTTTCCTCTTTGTAAATCCCATTTTGTTTTTCCTACACTCTTTCTATGGGTGACCTGGCTTTTGACAGCAAAAACAGACTCCTACAGTTTCACAGCAGAACTCACGGAGGTCTGATTCCGTTGCTCTGCCCTCAGAAACCAGCAGGTGTACACATCGTTTTTCACGCGAAAATATTCAAACCTGTAGAGAACGTTTATGCATTCACTTGAGCCAAACTGTCCACACTTGCCGGGAAGCAGAATCTCAAGGGGTTGGGACAATGCTCCAGAGAATGGCTGTTTTTCACTTTCTTTTACTCATTCTCTCCTCTCTCTCTCTCTCTCTCTCTCTCTCTCTCTCTCTCTCTCTCTCTCTCTTTAATTTAGTACATTTTCATGAATTTCTGAGAGGAAGGGAGGCAGGAGAGAGAGATACAGGAACATCCTCAGTGAGGCGCCAGGGCAGAGACCATAGAGTCCTTCATTGTCGTTGTTATCATGTGTATGGTTGCCTGTTAACTGTCTATCTTGCACCCACCTAAGTATGAGAAATAGGTGTGGCCCTGGCCGGTTTGACTCAGTTAGTGGATAGAGTGGACAAATGTCAGCCTTCGGACCTTAGGGTCCCAGGTTCAATTCCGGTCAAGGGCGCCTGCCTGGGTTGTGGGCTCGATCCCCAGTAGAGGGCATGAAAGAGGCAGCTGATCCATGATTCTCTCTCATCGTGGATGTATGTTTCCATCTCTCCATCTCCCATCCTGATTGATTCTGAAATCAATAAAAATACATGTCGCAAAGAAAAAAAACACACACAGAAAAAAGAAGGGAATATAGGCAACGACCATTTTGAAATGGCTAAGGTCAACCCCTCCCTTTTATCTTCCTACCCATCGCCCCCATCCCACCATTTTCATGTCACTGTTTTAATAACACGAAACACAAAACATTGTACAAGTATGCTTTTTACTACATAGAGGTGGAATCATACATTTGTATTGTTGTTGTTTTTATATATCTTTATTGTTTTCAGAGAGAAAGGGAGAGGGAGAAAGCCATAGAAACATCCACGATGAGAGAATCACCGGTCGGCCATCTCCTGCACACCCCCTACTGGGGATCGATCCCACAACTCGGGGATGTGGCCTTGACTGGAATCCAACACTGCGCCCTTGGTCAGCCAGCTGAGGCTCTATCCACTGAGCCAAACCGGCCAGGGTCATTTGTTTGTTTGAAGAGAGAGGGGAAGGGAGAGGGAGAGGGAGAGGAGGAGGAATACGGAGAGGGAGGGAAGGGGGAAGGGAGAGAGACAGGGAGAGAGTAGTTGTTCCACTTGTTTATTTATTGGTCCCTAGCTTTTAAAAAAATATACTACAATCACAGTGAGGGAATTTGTGGTCTCTGCCCTGAGAGGAACCCTGGACACCTGGAAAAAGGGGAAGTGACTAGTTACCTTGACATTCACTAGACTAGTCCAAATAAATGGAATCATAGAGGCACAGAAAGACAACAGCCTCAGCTACCAGTAAGTTCAAAGCTGCTCTCTCTTAGGGAAAGATACCAGACCTAGGGCGTGACTACCCACTATGGACTGCTTTTTACTTTAAAACTTTTTTTTCTTTTTCTTCCTTTTTTCTTTTTAATTTCAGATCGGCCTGGGTGGTCACTTTAGGTGTCTTGAGTTTGCAAGGACAGGCCAGGCCAGGCCAGGCCTCCACAATGGCCTTCCCGGAGTGGGTCAGGTTAGCCTGTGGCCCCTTTTCAACCAACAGTGCAAAGCTTCTTCTGTATTTACACGGTTTCATTTTATCCTCTTTTATTCCTTGTAAAGCCTGTACCACTTTATTAACCGATGTCTCCCCCCATAAATTCAATTCCAAAAAAAAAAAAAAAGAAACGAAACTGAAAGGAGACAAAATAAGAGAAAACCATTCCTCCTTGGTTGTCCTGTGAACACTGAACAGTTTCAGCCCTTCAGAGTCCACTGGGTTTAGGTGTTCAGGGTCCTGGTACACAAAGACTGTTCTGGGTACGTTCTCTGGGTGCTCTGTCACGCTTCCCCCTCCCGCCTCCCGCCCCCCTGCCCGCCACCCCCGAAACACAAACTTTTCCAGTCCCCCTTCAGCGGCCAGGGCACAGGGCCTCTGGGTAAAACCCAGGTGGCGGATGCCCTGCAGCCCGCCACCCACAGACCCCCGCCCACCAGGGTTCCACTGGAGGTGAGGTCCCAGAGGAGACTGGCCACCACCACACTGACACCACCGCCCACCCCTCCGCCCCCCAGGAGCCGGGGTTGGAGATGGGGGCGCCCGCCCAGCAGCCAGCCAGCTGACATCCTCGCTGGTTTTCGGGCGCCACCTGGTGGCCGTTTATATAGCCTCTTTTTCTTGCTACTTTGCTGGCTTCTGGAACGCAGTCCATTCTGGAAAACTCTGGAGTTGCTACTCAGGTGCTGTGGGAACCTCTTTCACGCCCCGCGTGGTTCAGGGTCACGGTTCAGGGTTCGGGATCTGGAGAAGGCCGCACACAAATGAAAAGAGACTAGAAAAGTATTAATTTGGGAATATTGGGGGCCAGGCGGGAGCCAACCTCTAGTGGGAAGACTGCCCCCGCTCTGACCTTGCTATCCCTTTTATTGAGACTATGGGATATACCCACAACCTTTAGGCAACAAACTCCAATAACAGAAATCCAGTGGAGGCTGCTTCTGATAACAATGTTTCAACTAAACAGTAAGTGATTAGCTTCGAACTTTCAGAGCAATTAAGGTTGACAGCCTTTCCACATCTCTCTAATTAATGGCACAAAGATTGGTTTCCGACATCTCCCGTGTTTCTTTCCTTTAAAAAGAATGTTGAAATAATCATAAGTTTGAGTCCCAGTTTCAAGTGTCCAACAGTTCTGAATCCCAGTTTCAACGTCTAATAGTTCTGAACAGTTTCAATGTCAAATAGTTCCTTTTGTGTTCATGTCAGCATTGATATGTGGATGGTGGCAAATGGTGGTAATGCAGGTCCGACCCTCTGGTTTGGTCCTGGGCAACCTGCAGTGATGCACAGCTGCTGACTGCTAGCATGGCAAGGCGTCGTCAGCGTCTTCCATCTCTGAACTGTTTCTCCTCTTGTCTTCATGGCTGCAGCAATTCCTCTCTGTTGCAGGAATCAACATGGTCTTGCTTTCTTTCCTGGTCTTGTTTTTCTGAAAATACACAAACATATTCTCGACCAAAAGTTAATAAAGGAATCTTTTTTATAAATTTGACTTCGGATCCTTTTCATTTTTTGCCCAAGCAACTTTCCTTTGGCCTATTTGACACCATGTGTATTTTTCATGGGTGCCTTGCTGTTAGTATTACAAATGAAAATTAGTTTTCAAAGTAAAAAGTTTTCTAGATGTAATTTACTTTCAGGATATTTTTCCTTTACATGATATTGTTCCACTATCCCCCCCCTTTTTTTTGATTAATGGAGGCTTTTTTTGGAAATTTTATAATGCAGTCTTAATAACTTTACATTTTAATTTTTTGCACAAAAATATGATTGTTTTAGGTTCTTTGCATGTTAAGCAATTTTACCATGAGGTGAACTACCAATAGAAATTTTAGTTAATACTTCAGGAACAGTTTTTTGTCCAGTACAATTAAATTTTCTTGAATAATCACATATTTCAATTAGCCAATTTAAATTAATCTGAAAACTGGACTATTATTTTACTGTCAAATTTAATACTCTAACAACAATCTTAGTTTACCCTGTAAATATTAATGGAAAAGATTAGTTGCATCCCTGAGTAGGCCCTGAGCATTCCCGATGCTAGGGTGGATTTAGATATAGGGCATCTGCTGTCAGCCAAGTCTCTGTTTGTTGCCTGTGTCTCGATCTGAGCTGGTCCAAGTCTCTTTCTGTTCCCTGGGTCCTGATCTGAGCTAGATGTGGAAAGCATGAAGCAGCCATGGGGACAGGAGACCTCCCTCAGAAGGGGCAAGGATTTAAGCCCCTGCAATGTTGGGGGGGGGCGTGAGGGTCTGTGCCCCACGTCTGTTGCCCCCAAGTTCTCTCCTGATGGCCCCACTGCGACTGTGCTTGTCTTAGGTTGTTCCTTCCTTGAGGAATCTTACCCGTCTCTGGCTAACCAGCCATCTTCCGGGGCCAAGCAGGGTGACGTGAGGTTCAGTTCTGTCTCCTTGGTAGCCTATGCCCCCATGGCCTCCACGCCCAGCACCTGCCTTGGCATCCCACCTCGGCGGGGCCTTGCACTGATCACATATCCTTGGGGAGTCCAGGTTTCTTCTCCAGGGAGGGCCCAGCTCATGCCATTGGGCCAGAGGCAGATCCATGGTACCAGCCACTACGCGGCTTCAACCTCAGTATGAACAAAAAGCTCAGGCAACAGCTGTCGGCGGGTCCCTCTTGGCAAAAGAGGCCAATATAGAATGCTCAAGAGCTTTCCCAGGGAGGCCGTAATTTCTTTCTGGAAGGGATTAAATCCTTTCATGCCCTTTGTGTGTGTGTGTGTGTGTGTGTGTGTGTGTGTGTGTGTGTGTCTGTAAAATGCTGCCAAACATGCAAAGAATTAGTTTGTAAGTTTGTTTGGGATAATTGTACAATATGCTGTTGTAAAGTATAAAAAATTATAATGACATTGTAGAATAATATCATATAAGGATATCCTTTGCTCTAGGTCATGGCAATTCAATTTCAAACTGGCTGTCAATTTCTTTTTGTACAGACAAGGTCTTAGTTATATTCTCTGCACCTCTCCCAGGAGCAAGTAGTGAATAGTCCCCTACTTCCTTTCCTCACCCATGTTCCTCTTGCATACGACATTAGGCGGGGGATCCGCTCTCGTAAGGGTTCCTACCCATGAAGGGTCAGGAATCATAAGTCCAAAATACTTCCCCATTTGCCCCATTTGCCCCAGGTAATGTTACCATATAGCTGATCACTGCTAGCATGGCAGGAAACACGTTCTCAGGCGTCTGTACCGTCTTTTTTACCATGCCTCAGGTGGTCTCCGGGCTGTTTGTTGTCTGGCTTGTCCTCCTCTTGCTCATCTTCAGTGGATTGCTTGGAGTCGCAGCTCTCTCTGGTTGAGGTAGTTGATTGTCTGCGGCTTCATGGTGTGGCTCCAGGCACAAGGTCCTTATTAGCCTTCCTAGTTTCTCTCTTGGATCCCTGTTGCAGTTTAATATTTCTAGCAGGAATCCACACAGGTTTGGAAAAATTCTCTGGGAATATACAAGCATACCCTCTGCCAAAGGTTAATGATGTATCAGGACCCTTCCATAAACCAGATTTCAGTTCCTTCCATCTAACTAAACTATTTTCTTTCGTTTTATTCTGACAACAATGTAGCTCCATAGGTGTCTTTCCATCAGCATCACAAGTGAAAGAATTTAAAGTAATCAAGGCTTGGTGCATCCTACCCGCAGGTGATTTCTCCACAATCCCCATTTTTTGTTTTTCAAGTTGGGATTTTAGCAGCTGATGCTGTCGTTCAATAATGGCCTGTCCTTGGGAATTATATGGTATTCCTGTAATGTGCTGAATTTTCCATCTTTTACAAAATTCCTGAAATTGACTGCTTGTGTAAGCAGGCCCATTATCAGTTTTAATAATTTTTGGAACTCCCATGACGGCAAAAGCAGCTAGGCAATTATTAATAACCTGTTTTGCCATTACTCCTGTAGATGCAGTAGCCTATAGGACTTTTGAAAAGGTGTCTACAGACAGGTAATGCTCCAAGGCGTCCAAAGGAAGTATAATGCGTTACATCCATTTGCCAGATATGGTCTCTGTGCAAACCTCTAGGGTTGATTCCTGTGTTAGGGCCTTGAGGTAGATGTAACATGCAAGTGGGACATTCCTTAATAATCTGTTTTGCTTGCTGTCCAGTGATTGAGAATTGTTTAGACAGCATTTTGGCAGGCTGATGTAAAAGTTGATGAGATTCTAAGGCTTCTTTTAATAAAGCAACCAATTGATAAGTCTGTGCATTTCCTTTTGTTAAAGGAATAGCTAAGACATTATGAGCCCTGATGTGAGCGATATAAAAAGGATATTGTCTCTGTTGTACAATCTGCTGAACTTGTTTAAATAGTAAAAATAAACTTTGGTCACTAAGCCATTTCAACTGGGCAGTTTCAATTCTATTCACCAAGTTTACAGCATAAAAGGAATCAGAGACGGTATTAAGAGGCTCTTGGAAATCCTGCAATGCAGCCTTAATGGCTTGTAGTTCAATTCTTTGTTCAGAAGTATGACTGGTCAGTATGACTCGGTCTGAATTTATTGTATGATCATTAGTTCTACATATGTAACCGCTGTTTTAGAGGATTGATGGCCTAGGTGGACCCATTCAATAATGGCAGGAGAATTTCTATTTTGAATGATGACTCCAGTGGGACTATTTGCAGTTGGGTTACTTTGTCCCAATAAAGGCAATTCGGGCTGTACCCGTGCTACTTGGGCTGATGAAATTGCCTGCTCCACTCTTAGCAACTCATTCCTAGCTTCATTTGTTAATGTTGGGGAGAGGAAAGATTAGAGTCACCTCTTAGTAAATTAAGTAAATTTTTCAGTTCTCCTGTAGAGATCTTCGGATAAGGTCTTAACCAGTTAATGTCCCCTAATAATTTCTGAATGTCATTTAAAGTTTTAAGACAATCTTTTCTTATCTCCACCTTCTGAGGCCTAATGAGTTGGTTATCAGTTACAATCCTTATGACATTTGGAGGAAACCTCTCCTTATTTCCTTCAAAAATAATTTTCAGGCTACATAGAGTTTCATTTAAAAATCTTTGTCACATGAAACAATTTCACTTAAGGTTATGGTGTGTGACCACTAGTACGAATTAGATTTAATATTTTAATAACAATTCTCAGTTTATCCAATAAATAGCAGTGAAAGAGATTTCAAAACTTTTCAAATTTCTCCTTTTTATTAAGCTGGAATTTTATTTTTTGAAGACTATCCCCTTAGACTTTATTTGCATCCACAGAGGAACCATGGGAAGGCCTTCAGTAACTTAGAATACTTAATCAAATTATTTACAAAGGGGGGAATCCAAGATGTTGGCCTAGGTAAACACCTAAACTGCTGCCTCCTGCAACAATTTAAAAAAATACAACTAAAAAAAAAAAACGTCTATCACCCAGAACCACTGGAAAGCTGGCTGAGTGGAAGTTCTACAACTAGAAGGAAAGAGAAAAGAGCATTGAGACGTGCACGAGCGCTGAAAAGATGAGGTAGGAAGGCGCGTGATCCGGGCTAGCGGCGGGCGTTGCTTTTTTCAACCCGAAGGGAGAGAAGCCCAGGATTACTCTGAAATAAGTTTCTAGGGAGACGCGGGGGACCCAAACTCCTACGAGGAGAAGCTGGACTATCTGCCAGTGAGGGTGGCTTGCTTGCAGAGCTGCGCGCAGGAATAATTGTTTACGGCACTGGGGCACTGGACTGCCCACAGGGACTCAGAGCCGGCTAACTAGCAGCCATTGCTGTTTGCCACGCCCTAGCCTAGTGACACCCTAAGACCCCACCCTGCACAACCTACAAACCCACCCAAGCTTTAAGCAGCTGCCTTTGCATAAGAAAGCCCTGCCCTCTGGCAGCTTAACCTAGCAAACTTGCAGCCCAGGTCAGACAGCTCCAAAACCTCCAAACCACAAGAAAAGAGGAGAAAACTGTAGCTCTCACTGTAGCTCCTGCTGAGTGGCCTCAGACAGTAGCTTACCTGCACCCCATAGGAAATCCAGAAGCCAGTGTACCTAGTGGTCAGTGTGAGACACCAGATTTCAACTCCTCACATCCATAAGTGACACATTGAAGAGGCAGACTTAGTGAGCACCAAAGCCCTACTGAAACAAGTTCTGCCCCATAAGGGTGTCTCCAGCACAGCAGTTCTTCCATTATAGACACAGTGAGTCCTCATAGTCAATTGGCCTGGAGGTCAATTCCTCCCAGTGTACCAACGGCAATTAAGGCTTAACTACACCAAGACTTTGCACTCAGCCCACAAAGGGGTGTACCAAGAGCATCCACCTCATGTAATTGAGGAGGCTGAGCTACTGCCTCCTATAGATCACCTACCACACAAAGCCACTCCATCAACACAGGGAAGCAGCCAAAATGTGGAGACAAAGAAACATGTCACGAATGAAAGAAACAGAGGAAAGCAAACTACTGGATGACATAGAGTTCAGAACCACATGTATAAGGTTACTCAAGAATCTTCTTAAAACCGCTGAGAAACTTGATGAGACCTTCAAGGAGCTTAATGAGAATGCCAAAAAAAATGGAAAAGGATCAGTCAGAAATGAAGCATACACTGTCTGAAATAAAGAATATACAGAAACTCAACTATAGATCAATGTACCCCAAGAATCAAACCAAAGATCTGAAATATGTGGAAACAAAAACATCTAACCAGAAACACAAAAAGAAGAAAGAATCCAAAAATATGAAGATAGTGTAAGGAGCCTCTGGGACAACTTTAAGCGAACCAACATCCGAATTTTTGGGGTGCCAGAAGAAGGGAGAGAGCAAAATATTGAAAACCTATTAGAAGAAATAATGACAGAAAACTTTCCCTACCTGGTGAAAGAAATAGACTTACAAGTTCAGGAAGCGCACAGAACCCCATACAAGAGGAATCCAAAGAGGACCACACGAAGACACATCATAATTAAAATGCCAAGGGCAAAAGACAAGGAGAGAATATTAAAAGCAGCAAGAGAAAAACAGTTAATTACCTACAAGGGAGTACCCATACGACTGTCAGCTGATTTCTCAACAGAAACTATGCAGGCCAGAAGGGAGTGGCAAGAAATATTCAAAGTGATGAACAGCAAGAACCTACAACCAAGATTACTCTACCCAGCAAAGCTATCATTCAGAGTTGAAGGTCAGATAAAGAGCTTCACTGACAAGAAAAAGCTAAAGGAGTTCATCGCCACCAAACCAGGATTACATGAAATGCTGAAGGGTATTCTTTAAGAAGAAGAAGAAGAAGAAAAAAAAGGTAAAGATAAAAATTATGAACAACAAAGTGACATCAAATACATACCTACCAACAAGTGAATCTAAAAATCAAGTGAATAAAAAATCTGAAGAACAGAATGGACTGGTGAATATAATAGAATCAGGGACATAGAAAGGGAGTGGACTGACGATTCTCAGGGGAAGCAAGTGTGAGGGGTGCAGGAAGAGATTGGACAAAAATCTTACTCCTATGGATGAAGACAGTGGCGGGGGGTAAGGGCATGAGGTGGGGTGGGGAATCAGGTGGAGGGGAGCTATAGGGGGAAAAAAAGAGGAACACCTGTAATAATCTGAACAATAAAGATTTATTTAAAAAAATAATAAAAAAATAAAAACAAGTCACAAAAGACTAAAAAAAAAAAAATTATTTACAAAGGAAGGGGTTGGCCCCTATGGCTTCCAAAGGGACCAGCAAGCCATGTGGCCATCATGGCGGCTGTCTAATCTGTTCTTTTAAATGACAGTCAAATTTATATTGCAAACAAATATCTCACTCGCTGTTTCTGCTCTTTATTAGAATTGTTTATAAAAATATTGGCTTTTCATTTAGCTGAAAACCTTGATTTTAATTTAAAAAGCTAATTTATTTAAGCAATTAAAGTAGGTATCTTCATTTAAAAGCAAAACAAATTTAGTTGATGTTTACATTTGATTCACAAGCCAAAAATGTTGCCTCGCCTATAGCTTAGTTAAGAATTCAGGCCGCTACCAAAGTCAGGCAGTAATGGTGGCTGTCTTAACTGTTCTTACATTTTACTTGGATTCAATTACTTAAACATTGCCTTCTCATGTAACTTAATTTATATGAGACCTTGATTATATTATGAAAGCTAATGTATAAGGTAACTTAAGTAGCTAACTTTAATTAAAAGGTAAAGAAACTTATTCAGCAAAACTTAAATGTCTGATACTTATTGGTCCGATCCAAAAGAACAAACACTGTCCCACCCCGAGCCCATTCAAAATGCAGGTTGCTTGGGGATTTTATCTTTCTTGAAATTCTACTGCTGTTGAAAATTTTGACTATATTTAAGAAATATATTGATTTTGCCCTTCTGAGAGGTAAAAACCTTCATAACATTTAAATATAATCGTTAACTTTTATATGATAAGGCTTTCCATGCAATTTCCAATATATTAGATCTGTTAAATTTAAAATATTTCCTTTAAAAAGAGAGAATAAATTCCTTGTATTACTCCGGGCCCTTAGAGCCTTCCAAGAATCATCTCCGTTAAAGCCTTGAAATTTTAACAAAGAAAAAACCATGAAATATACACACACACACACACACACACACACACACACACACATATAGATATCCATATATGATTTAAAGTTTATAATACTTTTTATAATTATGTTGATATCAATTAGATTTTAAACTAGTTTTTTGCATAGAAAAATTTTAGTTAGGATCACATAATTAATCCTCTTTTTTACTGAGACCAATAAGGAACTTATTTTGAATTCCTAATTATTTTCAAAGAAAACACATTTTATTTTCTCAACAATTTTTTATACTTTAGACGTTTAATTACCACTACTATATAATTTCTCCCAATTTAATTTGCACTTCGAACTTTTAAAGCTGGCAAGTCAAACATTTAGCAGCTAGATTAATAAAACTTTTATAATCCTATAAAACCCTATAAATAATACTGGCCATAACCGAAGCCATAACCCTAGCCTTACCCTCACCTAAACCCTCACGCTCACCCTAACCCTCACCCTCACCCTCACCTTGTCCCTCACTCTCACCCCTAACCCTAACCCTAACCCTTAACCCTAAACATAAACTATAACCCTAACCCAAACCCTAATCCTAAACCCTAACCCTAACCCTGACCCTAAATCCTAACCCTACCCTAAACCCTAACATTAACCATAACCCTTACGCTAACCCCTAACACTAACTCTAACCCCTAACCATAACCCTAACCCTAACCATAAAAACTAAACCAAATCCTAAACCTAACCCTAAAACCTAACCCTAACCTTAACCCAAACCCTAACACTAACCCTACCCCTACCCCTAATCCTTAACCCTAAACATAAACCATAACCCTAACCCAAACCCTAATCCTAAACCCTAACCCTAACCCTGACCCTAAATCCTAACCCTACCCTAAACCCTAACATTAACCATAACCCTTACGCTAACCCCTAACACTAACTCTAACCCCTAACCATAACCCTAACCCTAACCATAAAAACTAAACCAAATCCTAAACCTAACCCTAAAACCTAACCCTAACCTTAACCCAAACCCTAACACTAACCCTACCCCTACCCCTAATCCTTAACCCTAAACATAAACCATAACCCTAACCCAAACCCTAATCCTAAACCCTAAACCTAACCCTAACGCTAACCTTAAACATAAACGCTAACCCTAAACCCTAACATTAACCCTAACCCTAACCCTAAACCCTAACCCTCACCCTAACATTAAACATAACCCTAAAACCTAACCATAACCATAACCCTATCCTAACCCTAAACCATCACCCTAACCCTAATCCTGACACTAAACCCTAACCCTAGCCCTGACCCTAACCTTTACCCTAACCCTATCCCTTAACCCTAACCATAAACCCTAACCATAACCCTTTCCCTAATGCTAACCTTAAGCCTAAACCTAACCCTAAACTTAAACCCTAACCCTAACCCTAACCCTAAACCTAAACCCTAACCCTAACCCTAACCTTCAACCTAAACCCTAACCCAAAACCCTAAAACTAACCCTAACCCTAAACACTAACAACAAAACTAACCCTAACCATAACTCTAAAACGGAACCCTAACCCTAACCCTACCCTAAGGCTAAACAATCACCCTAACCTAAACCCTAACCGTAAATACTAACCCTAACCCTAACACGAACCCTAAACATAAACCCAAACCGTAACCCTAACCCCTAACCCTAACACTAACCCTAGCCCTCACCCTAAAAACTAACCCTAACCCTAACCCTAAGGCTAAAATCTAACCCTAACCCTAAACCTAACCCTAACCCTAACCCTAACCCTTAACCCTAACCATAAACCCTAACCCTATCCCAAACCCTAATCCTAAACCCTTACTCTACCCCTAACGCTAACCTTAAACCTAAACCCCAACCCTAAACCCTAACATTAATCCTAACTCGAAACCTAAAGCCTAACCCTAACCCTAACCCTAAACCTAATCCTAAAACCTAACCCTATTCGTAACCCTACCCTAACCCTAAACCATCACCCTAAAACTAACCCTGACCTAAAATCCTAAACATAACACTAAACCTAACCCTAAAACTAAACCTAACCCTAACCCTAAACCCTAACACTAACGCTTAACCCTAACCATAAACCCTAACCTTAACCCTATCCCTAACCCTAACCCGAAAGCCTAACCCTAACCCTAACCCTAAACCCTAACCTTAATCATTAACCCTAACCCTAACCCTAACCTTAACCCTAAAACTAACCCTAACCCTGAACCCTAACACTAACCCTAACCCTGAACCCTAAACATAAACCCTAACCACTAACACTAACCCTAGCCCTAACCCTAAAAACTAACCCTAATAATAATTATAAAACATAACCCTAAATTTAACCCTAACACTAACCCTAACCCTAAACCTAAATCATAAGCCTAACCCTAACCTTAACCTAACCCTAAACCCTAACCCTAACACTAACCCTAAACTCTAACCCTAAGCCTAACCCTAAACCCTAACACTAACCCTAATCCTACACCCTAACACTAACCATAAACCTTAACATTAACCCTAACCCTATACATTAACCCTAACTCTAAACCTAAACCTAAACCTTAACCCTAAACTCTAACCCTAAACCTTAACGCTAATGCTAACCCTAAACACTAAACCTAACCCCTAACCCTAACCCCTAATCTTAACCCTAAACCTAACCCTAAAACCTAACCCTAACCCAAACCCTAATCCTAAACCCAAACCCTAACCCGAATCATAATCCTAAACCTAAAACCTAACACTAAACCCTAACCTTAAACCTAACCCTAACCTTAACCCTAGCCTAACCCTAAACCATCACTCTAAACCTAACCCTGACCCTAAATCATAATCCTACCCCTAACCCTAAACCCTAACCCTAAACCCTAACCCTAACCTCGAACCCTAACCCTAAGCTTAAACCTAACCCGAAATCCTAACCCTAACAATAACCCTTACCCTAACCCTAGCTGTAGACCTGAACTTAACACTATAAATACTTGCCATAACCCAAGCAATAACCCTAGCCATACACTCAACCGCATCCTCACCATCACCCTAACCCTCACCCTCACCCTCACACTAATCCTAACCCCTAACCCTAAATCTAACCCTAAACCTAACCCTAAACCTAACCCTAACCCTAATCCCTAACCCTAACCTTAAACCTAAACCCTAACCCTAAACCCTAACCCTAACCCTAACCCTAAAACCGAACCCGAACCCTAACCCTAAAACATCACCCTAACCCAAACCCTGACCCTAAATCCTAACCGTAACCTGAAGCCTAAACATGAACCCTAACCCTAAATCCTAACCCTAAACCTAAACTTAACCCTAACCCTAACATTTACCCTAACTTTAAACCTTAACCTTATCCCGTACCCTAACCCTAACCCTAACCCTAAACCCTAACCCTAACCTCGAACCCTAACCCTAAGCTTAAACCTAACCCGAAATCCTAACCCTAACAATAACCCTTACCCTAACCCTAGCTGTAGACCTGAACTTAACACTATAAATACTTGCCAAAACCCAAGCAATAACCATAGCCATACACTCAACCGCATCCTCACCATCACCCTAACCCTCACCCTCACCCTCACACTAATCCTAACCCCTAACCCTAAATCTAACCCTAAACCTAACCCTAAACCTAACCCTAACCCTAATCCCTAACCCTAACCTTAAACCTAAACCCTAACCCTAAACCCTAACCCTAACCCTAACCCTAAAACCGAACCCGAACCCTAACCCTAAAACATCACCCTAACCCAAACCCTGACCCTAAATCCTAACCGTAACCTGAAGCCTAAAAATGAACCCTAACCCTAAATCCTAACCCTAAACCTAAACTTAACCCTAACCCTAACATTTACCCTAACTTTAAACCTTAACCTTATCCCGTACCCTAACCCTAAACCCTAACCCTAAACCCTTACCCTAACCTTAAACCTAACCCTAACCCTAAGACTAACCACAACCCTCACCCTCACCCTCATCCTCACCCTCACCGTAACACTCACAATAACCCTAACCCTAACCCTAACCCTAACCCTAACCCTAACCTAACCCTTAACCCTAAATATAAACCCTAACCCTAACTCATAACCCTAACACTAATCCCTAACACTAACCCTAACCCTACCCCTAAAACCTAACCCTAACCCTAACACTAACACTAAAACCTAACCATAACCTTAACGCTAACCCTAACCTTAACCCTAACCCTAACCCTAACGCTAACCTTAAACCTAAACCCTAACGCTAAACCCTGCCCCTAACCCTAACCCTAAACCATCACACTAACCATAACCCTGACCTTAAATCCTAACCATAACACTACCCATAACCCTAAACCTAAACCTTAACCCTAAACCCTAACCCTAACCTTTACCCTAACCCTAAACCCTAAACCTAAACCTAACCCTAACCCTAAACTCTAACCCTAACCCTTAACCCTAACCATAAACCCTAACCGTAAGCCTAACTTTAACCCTAAAGCCTAACCCTAACCCTAACCCTAAACCCTACCCTTCACCCTTAACCCTAATCCCTAAGCCTAACTGTAACCCTAACCCTAACACTAAACCTTAACACTAACCCTAACCCTAAAACCTAACCCAAACCGTAACCCTGACCCTAACCCTGGCCCCTAACCCTAACCCTAAACCCTAACACTAACCCTAACCCTAACCCTACCCCTTAACCCTAAACCTAACTAAAACCCTAACCCCTAACACTAACCCTAGTCCTCACCCAAAAAACTAACCCTAACCCAAACCCTAAAACCTAACCCTAACCATACCCTACCCCTAAACCTAACCGTTAACCCTAAACATAAACCCTAAACGTAAACCTAACCCTAACCCTAACCCTAACCCTAACCCTAAACCCTAACCCTAACCCCTAACCCTAACCTCGAACCCTAACCCTAAGCTTAAACCTAACCCGAAATACTAACCCTAACAATAACCCTTACCCTAACTCTAGCTGTAGACCTGAACTTAACACTATAAATACTTGCCATAACCCAAGCAATAACCCTAGCCATACACTCAACCTCATCCTCACCATCACCCTAACCCTCACCCTCACCCTCACACTAATCCTAACCCCTAACCCTAAATCTAACCCTAACCCTAACCCTAACCCTAACCCTAATCCCTAACCCTAACCTTAAACCTAAACCCTAACCCTAAACCCTAACCCTAACCCTAACCCTAAAACCGAACCCTAACCCTAACCCTAAAACATCACCCTAACCCAAACCCTGACCCTAAATCCTTACCCTAACCTTAAACCTAACCCTAACCCTAAGACTAACCACAACCCTCACCCTCACCCTCATCCTCACCCTCACCGTAACACTCACAATAACCCTAACCCTAACCCTAACCCTAACCCTAACCTAACCCTTAACCCTAAATATAAACCCTAACCCTAACTCATAACCCTAACACTAATCCCTAACACTAACCCTAACCCTACCCCTAAAGCCTAAACCTAACTCTAACCCTAACACTAAAACCTAACCATAACCTTAACGCTAACCCTAACCTTAACCCTAACCCTAACCCTAACCCTAACCCTAATGCTAACCTAAAACCTAAACCCTAACGCTAAACCCTACCCCTAACCCTAACCCTAAACCATCAACTAACCATAACCCTGACCTTAAATCCTAACCATAACACTACCCATAACCCTAAACCTAAACCTTAACCCTAAACCCTAACCCTAACCCTAACCTTTACCCTAACCCTAAACCCTAAACCTAAACCTAACCCTAACCCTAAACTCTAACCCTAACCCTTAACCCTAACCATAAACCCTAACCGTAAGCCTAATTTAACCCTAAAGCCTAACCCTAACCCTAACCCTAAACCCTACCCTTCACCCTTAACCCTAATCCCTAAGCCTAACTGTAACCCTAACCCTAACACTAAACCTAAACACTAACCCTAACCCTAAAACCTAACCCAAACCGTAACCCTGACCCTAACCCTGGCCCCTAACCCTAACCCTAAACGCTAACACTAACCCTAACCCTAACCCTACCCCTTAACCCTAAACCTAACTAAAACCCTAACCCCTAACACTAAACCTAGTCCTCACCCAAAAAACTAACCCTAACCCAAACCCTAAAACCTAACCCTAACCATACCCTACCCCTAAACCTAACCGTTAACCCTAAACATAAACCCTAAACCTAAACCTAACCCAAACCATAATCCTAAACCCTAACCCTAAACCTAAAAACTAACCCTAACCCTACCCATAACGCTAACCCAAACCCTTAACCCTAACCATGAACCCAAACCCTAACCCTAAACCTAAAACCTAACCCTAACCTTTACCCTAACCCTAAAACCTAACCCTAACCCTAACCCTAACCCTAAAACCTAACCCTAATCCTTAACCCTAACCTAAAACCCTAACCATAACCCTAACCCTAACCCTAACCCTAAGGTCTAACCCTAACCCTAACCCTTAACCCTAACAATAAACCCTAACCCTAAACCCTAACCCTAACATGAAACCTAAACATAAACCCTAACTGTAACCCTAACCCCTAACCCTAACACAACCCTAGCCCTCACCCTAAAAACTAAGCCTAACCCTAACCCTAAGGCTAAAATCTAACCCTAACCCTAAACCTAATCCTACTCCTAACGCTAACCCTTAACCCTAACCATAAACCCTAACCATAACAGAAACCCTAATCCTAAACCCTAACCCTAACCCTAACGCTAACCTTAAACCTAAACCCTAACCCTAACCCTAACCCTAAACCCTAACCCTAAACCTAACCCTAACACATAACCCTAACCATAACCCTACCCTAACCCTAAACCATCACCCTAACACTAACCCTGAACTTAAATCCTAACCGTAACCCTAACCCTAACCTAAACGTTAACCCTAAATGCAAACCATAACCCTAACCCTAAAACTTAACCCTAACCCTAACGCTAAGGCTAAACCCTAACCCTAAACCTTAACCCTAACCATAAACCCCAACCGTAACCCTAACCCTAACCATAATGCCTAACCCTAACCCTAACCCTAACCCTAAACTCTAACCTTAACCCCTACCCTAACCCTAACCCTAACCCTAAGCCTAAACCCTACCACTAACCCTAACCCTAACTTACCACTAACCCTAACACTCACCCTCACCCTCATCCTAACCCTCACCCTAACACTAACCCTAACCCTGACCCTAACCCTAAAACTAAACCTAACCCAACCCTAACACAAACATTAACCCTAACGCTAACCCTAACATTAACCCTAATCCTAACCATAACCATAACCCTAATCCCTAACCTTAACTCTAACCCTAACCCTAACCTAAACCTAACTATAAACATAACCCTAACCAACACTAACCCTAATCCTAACCGTAAATCTAACCCTATAAATACTTGCCATTCCCAGGCCATAACACTAGCCTTACCCTCACCCTAACCCTCACCCTCACACTCACCCTCACCATAACCCTGACCCTAACAATAACCCTAACCCTAAAGCCTAACCCTAACCCTAACCCTAAACCTAACCCTTAACCCTAACCACAAACCCTAACCCTAACCCAATCCATAATCCGAAACCCTAATCCTAACCCTAATGCAAACCATAAACCTAAACCTTAACGCTAAACCCTAACATTAAAACTAAACCATCACCCTAACCCTAACCCTAACCCTAAGCCTAACCCCAATCCTAAAACGTAACCCTAACTCTAACACTAACCCTAACCATAAATCTAACACTAACCCCTAACCCTAACCAAACCCTAACCCAAACCCTAACCCTAACCCTAACTCTAACCCTAATCCTAACCACAACCCTAAACCTAACCCCTAACCCTAAACCTAACCCTAAACCCTAACCCTAACCCTAAACCGAACCCCTAACCCTAAACCTAACCCTAAACCCTAACCCTAACCCTAACCCTAAACCCTAACCCTAAACCCTAACCCTAACCCTAACCCTAAACCCTAACCCTAAAGCCTAACCCTAATCCTAACCCTAAACCTAAACCCTAACATTAAACCCTAACCCTAACTTAAACCCTAGACCCTAACCCTGACTGTAACCCTTAACCTAAACCCTAACGCTAATGCTGACTCTAAATACTAAAACTAACCCTAACCCTAATTCCTAACCTTAAACCTAAACCTAACCCTAAACCCTAACCCTAACCCTAACCCTAACCCTAACCCTGACCCTAAATCCTAACCCCAACCCTAAACCTAAACCCTAAACCCTAACTCTAACCCAAAACCTAAACCCTAAACCTAATCTTCAACCCTAAACCTAAACCTAAACACTAACCTTAAACCCTAACCCTAACAATAAACCTTAAACCCTAACCCTAACCCCCAACCCTAACCCTAAGCCCTAACCCTAACCCTAACCCTAACCCCTAACCCTAACGCAAACTATAAACCCTAACCTCATCCCCGAACCCTAACCCTGACCTAACCCTAGCTGTAGACCTAAACCTATCTCTATAAATAATACTTGCCATAACACAAGCCATAACCCTAGCCTTACCATCACCTTAACCCTTACCCTCACCCTTACCCTCATCCTCACCCTCACCCTCACCCTCACCCTCACCCTAACCCGTACCCCTAACCCCAACCCTAACCCTAACCCTAACACTAACCCTAACTCTAAACCCTAACCCTAACCCTAACCCTAACTCTAACCCTAAACCCTAACCCTACCCTAAACTTAAACCCTAACCCTGAACCCTAACCCTAACCCTAAATCCTAACCTCTAACCCTAACCCTAACCCTAATCCTAACCCCAGCTGTAGACCTAAACCTAACCCTATAAATAATACTTGCCATAACCCAAGCCA
This sequence comes from Corynorhinus townsendii, assembly GCA_026230045.1. NCBI lineage: Eukaryota > Metazoa > Chordata > Mammalia > Chiroptera > Vespertilionidae > Corynorhinus > Corynorhinus townsendii. Next base: position 353,890 of record JAPDVU010000010.1, on the reverse strand, counting down.
TAACCCTAGCCTTACCCTAACCCTAAACATAATCTTAACAGTTACCCAAACACTTATCCTAACAATAGCCCTAACCCTAACCCTAATATTAGCCCTAACTCAGCCCTAACCCTAGCCCTAACCCTAACCAGAAACCTAAACTGTCATATCAGCTCTATGGAAACAACTAAGGTATGTGAGACCTAAGAAAATGAATGTTAACCACCTGTGGTAAGATGACTGAACACCTCTAAGTCAGAATCCCACCCAAGCAGAATGATAAGGTAAAGCCAGGGAGCCTTGGTTGGCGTCAGGGATTGCTGGTCCCCTGCAGTCCCTGCTTGTAGGCCATAGAGCCCACCAGTCCAGCAGTGGCAGCTGGGCACACCCTGATGCACATGGGGACCGGGGTGCGGTGCAGAGAGATCTTCATCCTGGGAAATGGGGTGCAGCCGGAAAGGGGGGCGCCCCCACGCCCTTCATGCAACGCATGTTCCTGGGGAACCTGGCACTAAACCATTCCTAGACGACCTGCTTCTGGGTCGGGGTTTAGTCTGTAGCAGAGCAGCTCCCTTTCTGCTATCTATTGAAAGTCAGCCCTCAACCCAAGGGTTTGTCTCGCTCTGGAGGCCTTGCTTCCCTCCCGAGGGGGAGAGGGGGGATGGACGCCTGTCTGGATGCTCAGAGTCCAAGGGAAGGAAGGGGGAGGGAGAACACTCGGCATCCATTCAGTGTCCTGCGCACTGGCCCTGGGGACTCTCGCCTCCTCTCTGCTAACGCCACCGGGGCTGTAGGGCCCCGGGCTGGGATAGGGAAGCTGTGGTGGATGGCGGTGGATGCGGCCCCTTTCCCAGGGGGGCCGAGGGCAAGGCTTCCCTCCTTTTTCCCCCACGAAAATCCCGGTGGACCAGCACCCCCCCCAAAAAAAAAAACAAAAACAAACAAACAAACAAACACAAAAACCGGGGAGGCTGCCTGGACTTATGTTCTTTCCGGGAGTTCCCAGCCAGGACTCTTGTCTCAGGTAGGGCCGCGTGGTTCTACCAGATGTCTGTGCAGGGACACTGTCTCAGGGAGGGCCGCACGGGTTGACCAGATGTCCGGGCCCAAACTCTGGCTGTGGCTTTGATGGATTGGGTTGAACAGTTTTCTGTGTAGATGAGATGAGCGGTTAAACACAAGGGTTTGGGAGTGGGAGGGGTCGGGGAGGAGCTGCAGAGCAGATAAATGTTGCCAGATTTAATTAACTCTTCCTTTGTTTTTCATTCTCTTTTTTATTATTTATTTATTGGGGTTTTTTTTATTTCTTTCTTTTATTTATTTATTTATTTTAAATATATTTTATTGACTTTTTACAGAGAGGAAGGGAGAGGGATAGAGAGTTAGAAACATTGATGAGAGAGAAACATCAATCAGCTGCCTCCTGCACACCCCCTACTGGGGATGTGCCCACAACCTAGGTACATGCCCTTGACCAGAATCGAACCTGGGACCCTTTGGTCCACTGGCCGACGCTGTAGCCACTGAGCCAAACCGGTTAGGGCTGTTTTATTTATTTATTTTTATTTATTTTATTTTTTATTTATTGTTTATTTTTTGTTTTTTATTCATTCATGTATGTATGTGTGTGTGTATGTATGTATTTGCTCACTTATTATTTGCTCACTTACTTATTCATTTATATATTTGCTTATTTATTTATATATTTATTTATTTATGTATTTGTTCTTTCATTTGTTTCTTCATTTTAATGTACAGCCCACATGCAATAGTACATTCTTACCATGATTCCATATTTACATAGCTTACAATGCACTCATGAAGTGGCAAACTTATCACAGCGTTATGCATTTCTAGGTCTCTAAAAGACACAAATCCCCACAAAACACTTTGTAATGCTTACCGTTCCTGTTTCTATTACTATCTACCCTGTAGGGATGTTTCCAGGCCATGTTGGCGTTGGCATTGGAGGCGGCACAGTGAGGGGCGTGCTAGCTTCAAGGAAATTCCTAAAGTCTAACCGACAGCCCTTCATCCGCATCGTGGGTAGTCTGTCCTTGTTGAATTCTAGGAGAGGAGAGAGAGAGAGAGAGAGAAAGAGAGAGAGAGAGAGAGAGAGAGAGAGAGAGAGAGAGAGAGAGAGAGGGAGAGAGAGAGAGAGAAGATAGAAGCTTTTAAAGCCCTCCCTGCCCCCACACCCCAGCGACCCTCACACAGTATACATACATACATACATACATACGTACATATGTCTGTCCTACACCTGAGTAACAACCAAAAACTTGGAAACAACAGCCCTCTGCTGCTACCAGAGGGGGGAGGGGGGAGGAGGAGGAGGGGGCAGCAGGAGCAGGGGGGAGGAGGAGGAGGGGGGAGGAGGAGGTGGGGGGTAAGGAGAAGGAGAAGCCTCAAGAAGTAATGCACTTGAAAACGAAACATGAATTCATTGTATACATGCTGTGAAAAGAAAAGCGGATACGGTGTGCCTTCAAATGGCATAGCTCTCCCTGCTTGCCTTGCCTGCCTTATCAATGACAGTACCCACTCCCTTACTGTCATGGATGCTTCTCATGATCCCTGAGAGGAAGAAAATATCCCCTGTTGCCGAACGAACCCTGGCTTTTCACACTGCAGATGACCCTCTTGGGCAGATGCAGGAACTCTCTCAACCCAGTCCAAGAGAGGGTGTTTTGACCTTTGATCTCTTTCTTCGTTTGTTTTCTTTAAATGGTGGTAAACACAGACCTCCTTTGAACCTTTGATAAGCCTACAGTTTACACTCACACTCCTTGATTTTTAATACAATTCCTGGGGTCGGGGATCGGGATCAGGACTTTAGAGTCACCATGATTTGCACAATGAGGGAACTCGCATGTGTGTTTGTGTGTGGGGGGAAAACGGGGAGGTGGTGGGATGGTGGTGGTGGTGAAAAGGGACAAAATACTGTAATAAAACCTGACAAGCTCAGGGGGAGGCCATGTGTGGTGGCCTTAGAGACTAAAATCAGCTTAAATCAGTTTGGGGTGTGTGATCCTGTCCTAGGCCGTCATCTTGCCTGACAGAACCTGCCTGTCTCTTTCCTTCTTTCTTTCTTGAATCCATGATCACACATCTTTGAAATGTCAAAGGGATTGTCCATCTTTTCCAGACCCCTGGAATCACAGGCACGGCTCTGTGAATATCACAGATCCCATCACGGTGACTGAGTTCATGACTGACTATGAACTAGCTTACACCCACCTAAGGTTCAAGAAGTCTTGGTCCATCATTTGACTTTGCATCCCATCCCAGAGGTTTCCCTGCTTTGCTTTCTCCCGCCCCTCCTAAAATATCACCAGTGGATTTCATGTCACCCACATACGATCTCCACTTTGGATTGGAGTGCATAAGATATGGGGCGGGGCTGGGGGGGCCGGTATTGCCATTCTTTGGAATGTTATCTCCAGCCGTTGAGATTGTGCTTCCATGCGTGTGTGCGAGCGACATTTGTGGACAGTTTGGCTCAAAGACACTCACTAAATTCTTCACGGGTTGGAATATTTCTTACGTTGTTGACAGATGCCACACACGCACACATGTGCGTTGCTTCATTCATGGTTGCAGCCTGTGTGGCCCAAACATTTTTGTCCATTTTTCTTCCTCTTTTTCAACAGGAGGAGTCCGCGAGTGAAATCACCAGTGACTGTGTGATATGAGACTGAGGATTTCCCATGGAAAGTGGGTGGGTGGGCAAGTGGGCAGAGGGAGGGATGGGAGCAGGGAGGGAGGACACAGCCATCCATCTGTGGATTGAAAAGAGACCACAAGGGATGCTCTAAAATTAAAAGTTTAACAACAATAAGAACAGTGATAGTGGGTAGTCACATCCTAGGCAGCTACCTTCCCTGTGACAAAGGTCAATCTTTTTTTTTTTAATATATTTTATGGATTTCTTTTACAGAGAGGAAGGGAGAGGGATAGAGAGTTAGAAACATCGATGAGAGAGAAACATCAATCAGCTGCCTCCTGCACACCCACCCATCGGGGATGTGCCCACAACCAAGATACATGCCCTTGACCAGAATCGAACCTGGGACCCTGAGTCCGCAGGCTGACGCTCTAGCCACTGAGCCAAACCGGCTAGGGTGTAATGTTCCTTTTTATACCTCCTCATTGTTATCGAGTGAGTTGCTGAGTATGTGTCTATCACTTCATTTTCATTTTCATCCAATCCCAGAGGTTTCCTGCCCCGCTTTGCTTTCTCTCGCCTCCCTCATCTGTCACCAATGGAGTTCATGTAACCCACTTACATCTCCTCTTTTGCTTGTAATGTATACAATAAGGTGAAAAACAACAACAATACACACACACACACACACACACACACACACACACACCAAAACAAAACAACGATAAACCCTCCATTCTACAGAGCATCAGAGCGTCATCCCAATATATTGAGAATCTGCTTCTGGGCAATTGCCTCAAATGAACTCACAGAAATTTCAATGTTTTTGGATGCTAACATATCCATCCATCCATCTATGCATGGGGAAGTTAAAGATGAATGGTAAAAGGGTGTCTGCCGTGAATGGCACACTTGGAGCGGTGTGGGAGGGAGGTGTTGTTGTGTTGCGACCCGAGAATGAAGACCACCAGGCAGCCAAATTGCAATTTAGGAAGCCTTTATTACGAACTCGAGTCCGGGCCCGCGTCTCCACTGACACAGCAGGGAGCAGTGCGAACCCGGACTCGAGTTTGTAATAAAGGCTTCCTAAATTTCAATTTGGCTGCCTGGTGGTCTTCATTCGTGGGTTGCACCACAACATTTGGAGGCTCGTCCCAGCGAGATCCTCTCTGGCCTTGTAGCCAGTGGATGAACACCCCAGGAGAGGACCCTCTCGTCTCCGTCCCGGGATCCAAGGGAGAGAGAGTGATTTCCTCTCAAAAAGGTGATCCGGGAATCGAAGCCATCAGGACCTCAGAGGCTGGGGTAAGGATTCTGGTCTGTCTGTGGAACATTCCTCTCAGGGACTTGAGGAGGGCAGGACTCCGCTTAACCTCCCAGTCCAGATCCCCGACTCGACGGCGTCTGGGATCCTGGTTTGGTTTCTGGTCCGTGTTTTGTGTTCCTCTCATCAATATTCTATTTGTTCTGTCTAACGGTGAAAATGGGTCAGGGTCCGTGTGGACCCTCCACCCCATTGGAGTGTTTTCTGAAGAATTTCCAGGATTTTAAGAATCGTGCAGGTGGCTATGGCGTTGAGGTCGATGATTTAACTCTACAGAAATTTTGTGAATTGGAATGGCCCACATTTAGGGTTGGGTGGCCTTCCACTGGGACCCTAGATTTGGGGATTGTTTCTAGAGTCCGCCCTGTTTTTTCGGCACCCAAGACCACCCGGACCAAATTCCCTATATTGATGTTTGGATAGATATTCTGACTGACAAACCCTGGTGGCTGAAAGGTTTTCAAGACCCAGATGAGAAATTGGAAAAGAGACCGACTATTCTCCTAGCCCAGGCTAGGAAGGAGAAACCGAGTGGGGGGGGGGCCTCAAAGCCCATTCTAGAGGCCACAGAAGAGGACCTCCTAGAGCTGCACTGCGGAGTTTGCACACCCCTCCCCTTCCCTCAGGGTGTTCCTTTCCTGAGCCCTCAGTCCCCCTGCACCGACCCTCCCTCCTGGTCCCACTCTCATTAAGGGAGGTAGACTGAGCTCCTGAGAAACTCCCTAGGTTGTATGATGGGGCATTTATCTGTTTGTTGTGTCTATTAGTCTTGTTTCCTTTGTCCAACATGAGTGCCATTTCTGTTTTGCTGAAACATGGGTCGAGAATCCTGTCCTGGGATGTGGGAAAGGGAGGCCCCCATCAGGGGACTTGGGCACTGTTCCTGTTATCTGCTCAGATCCCAAGACTGTAAGAGTACTTATTTACTGAAAGGGTGTAAGTCATATAAGTGTAGAAGTCTGTGGAAAAAAAGGAAAAAGAAACATTTGATTTGTTTAAGGCTGAGTACTCTGACGGATAGCAACCCCCCCGCCCCCCGAGTGGCCACTGGGATTCCTTTTTCCCAGGGGTGCTTGCTCTTTGTCAGAGGGGGCATCGGCCCGCCTAACTAATAAAATGTATGTCTATTAATTTAAAAGTATGAAGTTGTAACAGTTGTTGTCCAAAGAGGTTTAAAGCAGGGACCAAAATCTAGAGTTAACTATTTATAAGAAGGAAGCCAGAGCTGGCTAAGTCGCCAGAAAGCTAAAAGAGAAAAACTAAATGAATCATATTTCTGACACCTGCCGCCACCCAATCGTAATCAGTGGGGCAGGAACAGTCTCAGAACTGTTTGTCTCAATTGGCCTCCCCAATTGTAATGCATTGTAAAACCTTTAGAAGGAGAAGGAGAATGGTCCTTTTTATGTATGGCAACTCTCAAGTTATTGGTTTTAAAATCAGTACTTTCTAAAGAAACACACTCAAGCAGAGGGGCTTTGCAGAGAGGTCAGGAAGTCTGATTGCAGTGTAAGGGTCACCGGTTCCCCACACACCACCTTCCCTGGCAGGAGGCAAGTGCTTTTCCAGGTGGGAACAGAGTCGACTGCCCGATGAAAACGCCTCAGTGGGAGCACCTCCTTCACCACACTCCCTGCCTCCACCCACCTGGCTTCCATACCCTCCAGGGGTTCCTTTGAGTAGCTGGAGGTGGTGGTGAGGAGGGACATTCCCTTGTGACCCCCTGTGCCCCAATGGGACCCAAGAACCACCGGCAACTCCTTGGACACTTTTCACCCTGTTCTGTTAGGGGGCTGAAAGAGGGCAGCTAGAAATTCCCTATTCCCCATTTCAGGCTTATCAGAAACTGAGATTTTTTATCTTTAGGAAGAATGTGGCAGTTTGAATTTCAAGCGGCTGGAGGCCTGGGAACATGGTACTGGGCCTGTTCCCGCCTCCCTCTACATTTTCTAAATATTTTTAAATAATAGAAGGTTTGAGGCATAGTTATACATTTTTGAAGGACATAGAAAGAAGGTTTGAAAGCTAATTTGAAATTGTAAAGGTTTTTGTGAAGAAGCGGAGACTCAGATTCTAAGGATCTTTCAACTTAGAGAAAGAGGACTGACAGGGCTGGGGCTCCTTTCCATTAAGCCCCCAGGGTAACCTTACAAGTGTGGGGGGGCAAACCTGTTAGTTTCCTGGTGGACAATGGGGCAGCCTATTCAGTCTTGATAGAGCCGATGGGACCCGTTACCTCTAAGCAGACATCAGTCCAGGGAGCCACCTGACAAACTGCCTGTTTTCTTTGGACATCAAAAAGGACTGTGGACCTCAGAAGGAACATGGAACCAAGGAACCCCACTCTGGTTGCATCCTCCACTGCCTGTATTCTTTTAACCTGTTCTCTCTCAGAGAAATATCTTTTGCAGGAGATGGAAGAAGTGGTGCCAGGGGAAGAGCATAAAGCCTCCACCTACTTGGAAGAATTACAGCGTGTCTATGCCATGGTCTGGGCAAAAAACAAACACCCCTCCCCCCGGGGGTTGGCAAGTCATTAAGCTCCTGTGGTAGTCCAATTGCAAGCAACTGACACTCCAGCTCGGCCGCTGAACTGGACCAAAGTGGAACAACGGGCCTTTGAGGAGCTAAAGAAGGCTCTCATCTCAGCACCTGCCCTAGCCTTGCCAGATGTCACGAAGCCCTTCCAACCTCTATGTGAGTAAGGTAAGGGGCATTGGCAAAGGGGTTCTCACTCAGACTCTAGGTACCTGGAAGAGACCTGTTGCCTATTTGTCTAAGAGACTAGACCCTGTGGCAGCAGTGTGGCCAGGGTGCCTCCGGGCACTGGCCGCCACTGTGTTCTGACTCTGGGCCAGGAACTAGCCCTGACAACACCCCATGCTGTGGAGGCCCTCCTTGGAGGTGCTCCGGAGAGATGGATGTCAAACACCAGGGTCACCGAGTGCCAAGCTCTTCTCCTGGACCAGCCCTGTATCCGGTTCCAGAAGACACTGGCCATCAACCCTGCCAACCTGCTCCCAGATGGTGATCCAGAGGAACCCATTCATGACTGCATAGAGGTAACAGAGACAGTACAAACGGTTCGCCCAGACCTGTCACGGATGGGAGCAGTTATGTTCAGGTTGGGATCCGATATTCAGGGGCAGCAGTAGTCACCCTGGACCACACTATTTGGGCACAGTCCCTGAATAGGGGAACACGGCATAAAAAGCCGAACTTTTGGCCTTAATCCAAGCCCTTCGATGGGGACACAGTGCCATCCACCGGGAAAGAGGGTTACCAACTTCAGCCGGAAAGGACATTAAAAATAAGGAAGAGATTTTAGCCTTATTAGAGGTCATCTGGCTCCCAAGGGCAGTTGCAATAGTGCACTGCAAAGGACATCAGAAAGGGGACACAATTGAAGCCAGAGGAACTAGAACCGCAGACCAAACTGCCAAGGAAGCCACCCAAAAACCAGTGGGGCCTTTACAAGTCTTAGTAACTCTGCTGGACCCCGACCTACGACAGACCCCTCCTACACCAAACAAGAGGAGGAATTGGCCGAACAGAAGCAAGCCATCAAAGGAACACCTGGTTGGTGGATCCTACCTGATGACAGACAGACTGTTGGTCCCAGAGGCTCTAGGTCAGAAGTTAGATGCCCAGTTACACCAGGCTACCCACCTAGGCGTCACCAAGACTTCTGGACTTCTGCAAGGCAGGTACTATATACCAAGCTTAGATAAGATAATTAAAAGCATGGTCACTAGAAGTACTGTGTATACACAGGTAAATGCTAAGCAAGGTAAGAGGGTCCCCCTGGGAATTGAGGCCTGGGGAAATTCCCTAGGAGAGCATTGGGAGGTGGATTTCACAGAGATTAAGTCACCAGCGTCAGGGGACAAGTACCTGCTAGTTCTCATAGACACCTTCTCGGGTTGGGTTGAAGCATACCCCACTAGGACAGAAACTGCCTCTATAGTAGTCAAGAAATTACTCCAGGAGATTATACCTAGATTCGGGCTGCCAGTAGTCATAGGATCAGATAATGGCCCGCCTTTGTAGCCAAGGTATCTAAAAGTTTCCTGGTGGACACTGGAACCCGCACTGCACTCCCTGCCTCCGCCCACCTGGCGTCCATCCAAGGTATCTAAAAGTTACCTTAGGACAGGCATGAGCAGGACTCTAAAAAGGAATTTAACTAAATTTGTCCTAGAACCCGGTGAAAACTGGACCAACCTCCTGCCCTTCACCCTCTTATGGTCCAGGTATACCCTCTACAGGGAGGGGTTCCCCCTTTTTGAGATCATGTACTTGTTCCTCCCCCCATCCTTCCCAGGGTCAGGGAGAAGCTGAAAGCTGGAATTCATAACCATTCCTTGCTCAAGTCCTTACAGGCTCTCCTGTATACCCAGAGAGCCACCCATAAGCTTGTTCAAGATGCACTGCCAGTGCCCACTGCGGACGCTGTAGAGCCCTTCCAGCCCGGGGACTCGGTGTAGGTACAGAAGTTTGCTGCACAAGGACTCACCCCAACCTGAAAGGGACGCTACACTGTTATCCTGAACACACCCACAGCTGTTAAAGTAGACGGCGTCCAGACCTGGCTACACCACTCCCACCCAGCTCCTGCATCAGGAAACGGCCTGGATCCTGACAACCAGGGCCTCACCAGTGAAATCCCTAGCCTGGGCTCCACTCAGGCCAGGAGGAGACTGGACGCCTGCAGGAGGGGAACTGGGCTTCATTGAGGACAGTACTGATGGGCTCGTGGTACTAGGGGCCTTAGTAACTATAAGAACATTTTTGCTAGCCAGTGAGAAAGTCCATGGCTAAGTAGAGCTAGATGTGCTAGGGGACAGGAGAGCAGGAATGAGTAAATAGAAAACTAACTGTGCCAAGCAGGTAGTTAGAAAAATAAATGCAGTTTGAATTTTAACCCTGCTATTCTGACTTCTGCATGCACTTACTTGCTTAAACAATAGGGTAGTTACCTCAGCTTCCAGACTGAGACCTGGAAACTCACATAAATCCAACCCACATCACAAAGGTAATTTTTCTGTGCCTGTGGACCAGAGCTACAGGAGATTGATTCCCACTGACTCAGTAGCTCCAGGAGTAGAAACTATACATAACTTTGAGAGATTATTAACTTTGCTCAATTCTGCTTCTGTACAATCTGCTTTTGCAAGATAGATCTACATTCCAATCCTATGTCCAGCAGGACATGGTTGGAGCGACCCTGCGGGCTGCTCCCAACTTTTGGAATTTAGAGTTTAGAACAAAGGAAAATTACAAAGAATTAAGCAAACACGTAGACCAGGACCTCAGCACCCTAGAAAGTACTATTGGACAATTAGACCAATCATTCAGGAATAATCAGGGAGAGCTTGAGCCAGCTGCGCTAGCGTCTATTAGATTGAGAAGAGAAAAGAAGACAGGAATGAAACTGGTATGAAAATCTTTTTAACTGGTCACCATGGTTGAACACCTTGCTTACAGCTGTACCTCTTACATTACTTATACTTCTACTATTGATTGGGCCTTGCCTTATACGAAGTCTAATGACATTCATACAGACTAGAATTCAAGCTGTAAAACTCATGGTCTTACACACTTACTACCAACCCTCCTGAGAGGAGGAATGGGAACAGCAGGAATCAACGATTTGATTCCCTGGTAAGACCAGTAGGGAATGTTCTGGCGTAAGTGACCCCAAGTCAGGACAGAGACCCCAACTGTATATTAAGGTTTGGCAGGTGACCCATGGTCAGAAGAATGTGGTTCGTCATGCTCCAGCCAGGCATGACTCCTGCCCTTTGTTTTAAATTAACCCTGTAGCAACACACCCCCAAGCACATCCTACTGAAGGAAATCGCAAGGCTGATCAAACAGGCCCCTTATGACCCAAGTTTAACCAATCAGGTTCTGCCAAATCCCCCTGCATTGGAGATAAAACTTGCTTGCTCCTGCTGTTCCGGGCTCGGGTTGCTCCCTGCTGTGTCAGTGGAGATGCGGATCCGGACTCGAGTTCGTAATAAAGGCTTTCTAACTTTCAATTTGGCTGCCTGGTGGTCTTCATTTGAGGGTGGCCCCACAACATTGTGTGTGTGTGTGTGTGTGTGTGTGTGTAGCGGGAGGGGCGGGGGGAGGAGTGGATGGTAAAAACCGGCAAGTGGAGCAGAGTTAGCTGGCCAGTCCAGTGAGTGACCCGGGTTATTGAGTCAAATCACCCCTTACCAGGCCTCCGGGGACCCTCATCACTCCACTCCTACCTATCTATGTCTCTCCTCCTAGGGCAGTGGTCGGCAAAATCATTAGTCAACAGAGCCAAATATCAACAGTAGAACGATTGAAATTTCTTCTGAGAGCCAAATTTTTTAAACTTAAACTTCTTCTAATGCTGCTTCTTCAAAATAGACTCGCCCAGGCCGTGGTATTTTGTGGAAGAGCCACGCTCAGGGGGCCAAAGAGCTGCATGTGGCTCGCGAGCCCCAGTTTGCCAACCACGGTCCTAGGGGACCTAGGACACCAAGATCTACTGTTTACCTTTGCCTTGGATCCTGGACTCACACCCCTCAAAACCCTCCCTCCCGCTCCCCACCCCCTCTCGTGATTGCCAGATGGGTGAGGTGAGTTCTGGTTCTTGTGTTGGCAGATGGAGGGCACTCTTTTCCACAGGGACAGGCCTGTTTCTCAAACACCCTCCCTCCTTCTCTCCCTCCCTGAAGTTGATGAGCTGTGGCCTAAAGGTGGGGGAGTCAGAGAAGCCAGAGGCCAGGTCCGAGGCCCTGAGGTCTCCAGAGAGCTTTCTGCATTTGAAGGAAGCCTTGGAGTGAGATCCATTGGAATGAATCTTCAGGCCTGCCCTGACCTGATCTCCTCTCCTCCCCCTTGTTCCCTACCCCACCCTCCACCCCCTACTCCCCATCCCCCGCCCGCCCCAGCTCCCTTCCTCTCAGCCCTCAGGTGAGGGGGTTTCATTCTAAGTGCTGACCTGGGCCTCTGGGCCTGGGGAGAGGGCAAGAAAAGGGGAGTGGGAATCACACAGGCAGGGGGAAAGCTGACTTGCTTCCTGTGAGTGTACTTGAGACAAATCTGGACAGTCAACAATGATAATGAGAACAAGGAGGCTGTTCCTGCCCCAGGGGCCTGGAAAGAGGGGCGTGCCCCTGACATAACAAAGGAATACAGTTATCCTATTGGGCAAAAGACAATAGACGGGATCAGTGAAGATAAAAGTTGACTTTTCTCAAGGCGGGGAAGATTCTAGCCTAGGAAATGGCTACCTGCCATCCACTGCTTTTAGTGAGAGTTTTCATTTCAGGCCATCTTTGGCGGTTTTTTTGGGTTTCTTCTCTGAGTTTGCGAGACATTGGGAGGGAAGCCAAGAGTGAGAGGATTCCTTCTGTAGGAATGAAGGCCGGTTCTGCTCTCCTGTAGCCACACACACACACACACACACACACACAAACACACACACACCCCCCAATTCGAGCCCCGCCCCCCGCCTAATTAGGTGCTTTACCAAAATCACCTCTCTCACTTCAACCCAGCATTGGAAGCTTTGAGGTGGTAAGAAGATGTGTTGCGCCTTGATATTTTGGAGCCACACACCTCTGACCCTGTACCAACCACGTCATCAAAGGGGGACAGTGCTGTTTTAATTCCTGGAACACTGGCGAAGGTTGGCAGTGGGCTAAGAGTCCAATCGCCTGTTCTGGAGATGTGTCTTTCTAGCTGAGCATGTTTTTTCTGAGGCTCTGCAGCCAGTACAGGGCGATCTGTCCTGTTTGCAGGGAGCCTAGAGATGAGGAGTCCATAAGGGCTCACATGTATGGAAAAAGACATATGGATCTGAGAAGGCCTCATTCTCCATTCACTTCCCTGGGAATGGCAAACCCGTTCTAGCTTCAAGCAGGGTAGCATGCAACCCCGTGGTGCCAGGAACTGGCAAGACCTCTGCATCGTCAGCTTTACGGCGGGACCCGGTCTCTCCAAGAGCTTCAGTACCTTGTTCACCTCTTAGGATCATTTCCATCTTTTTCTGAAAGCAGTATGAGTGAGGAGAGGGGAAGATACCCTCTCACAGTCCTCGGAGCATCCCTATGTTCGATTCTGTCTGTTTCCTCTTTGTAAATCCCATTTTGTTTTTCCTACACTCTTTCTAAGGGTGACCTGGCTTTTGACAGCAAAAACAGACTCCTCTACAGTTTCAGAGCAGAACTCACGGAGGTCTGATTCCGTTGCTCTGCCCTCAGAAACCAGCAGGTGTACACATCGTTTTTCACGCGAAAATATTCAAACCTGTAGAGAACGTTTATGCATTCACTTGAGCCAAACTGTCCACACTTGCCTGGAAGCAGATTCTCAAGGGGTTGGGACAATGCTCCAGAGAATGGCTGTTTTTCACTTTCCTTTACTAATTCTCTGTCTCTCTCTCTCTCTCTCTCTCTCTCTTTTTAATTTAGTACATTTTCATGAATTTCTGAGAGGAAGGGAGGCAGGAGAGAGAGATAAAGAAACATCCTCAGTGAGGCGCCAGAACAGAGACCATAGATTCCTTCACTGTCGTTGTTATCATGTGTATGGTTGCCTGTTAACTGTATATCTTGCACCCACCTAAGTATGAGAAATAGGTGTGGCCCTAGCCGGTTTGACTCAGTTAGTGGGTAGAGCGGACAAATGTCAGCTTTCGGACCTTAGGGTCCCAGGTTCAATTCTGGTCAAGGGCGCCTGCCTGGGTTGTGGGCTCGATCCCCAGTAGAGGGCATGAAAGAGGCAGCCAATCCATGATTCTCTCTCATCGTGGATGTATGTTTCCATCTCTCCCTCTCCCATCCTGATTGATTCTGAAATCAATAAAAATATACGTCGCAAAGAAAAAAAAAAACGCAGAGAAAAAAGAAGGGAGTATAGGCAACCACCACTTTGAAATGGCTAAGGTCAACCCCTCCCTTTTATCCTCCTACCCATCGCCCCCATCCCACCATTTTCATGTCACTGTTTTAATAACACGAAACACAAAACATTGTACAAGTATGCGTTTTACTACGTAGAGGTGGAATCATACATATGTGTTGTTGTTGTTTTTATATATCTTTATTGTTTTCAGAGAGAAAGGGAGAGAAAGAAAGCCATAGAAACATCCATGATGAGAAAGAATCACCGGTCGGCCGCCTCCTGCACACCCCCTACTGGGGATCGAGCCCACAACTCCGAGATGTGGCCTTGACAGGAATCCAACCCGGGGCCCTTGGTCCACCAGCTGACACTCTATCCACTGCGTCAAACCGGCCAGGGTCATTTGTTTGTTTGTTTGAAGAGAGAGGGGAAGGGAGAGAGAGAGGGAGAGAGTAGTTGTTCCATTTGTTTATTCATTCGTCCCTAGCTTTTAAAAAAATATACTACAGTCACAGTGAGGGAATTTGTTGTCTCTGCCCTGTGAGGAACCCTGGGCACCGGGAAAAAGGGGAAGTGACTAGTTACCTTGACATGCACTAGACTAGTCCAAATAAATGGAATCATAGAGGCATAGAAAGACAATAGCTTCAGCTACCAGTAAGTTCAAAGCTGCTCTCTCTCAGGGAAAGATACCAGACCAGGGAGTGACTACCCACTATGGACTGCTTTTTACTTTAAAACTTTTTTTTCTTTTTCTTCCTTTTTTCTTTTTAATTTCAGATCAGCCTGGGTGGTCACTTTAGGTGTTTTGAGTTTGCAAGGCCAGGCCAGGCCTGGCCTCCACACTGGCCTCCCTGGAGTGGGTCAGGTTAGCCTGTGGCCCCTTTTCACCCACAGTACAAAGCTTCTTCTGTATTTACACGGTTTCATTTTATCCTCTTGTATTTCTTTGTAAAGCCTGTACCACTTTATTAACCGATGTCTCCCCCCATAAATTCAATTCCAAAAAAAAGAAAAGAAATGAAACTGAAAGGAGACAAAATAAGAGAAAACCATTCCTCCTTTGTTGTCCCATGAACACTTGCCAGGTTCAGCCTTTCAGAGACCACAGGGTTTAGGTTTGAGGGTCCTGGGCCACAAAGACTGTTCTGGGTACATTCTCTGGGTCCTCTGTCATGCTTCCCCCTCCCGCCTTCCGCCCCCCCTCCCTGCAACACAAACTTTTCCAGTCCCCATTCTGAGGCCAGGGCACAGGGTCTCTGGGGTAACCCCAGGTGGCGGATGCCCTGCAGCCCACCACCCACAGCCCCCTGCCCGCCAGCGTTCCACTGGAGGTGGGGTCCCAGAGGAGACTGGCCACCGCCATACTCACACGCCTGCCCACCCCTCCGCCCCCCAGGAGCGGGGGGCGGGGGGGCGCCCGCCCAGCAGCCAGCCAGCTGACATCCTCGCTGGTTTTCCGGCGCCACCTGGTGGCCGTTTATATATCCTCTTTTCCTTGCTGCTTTGCTGGCTCCTGGAACTCAGTCCATTCTGGAAAACTCTGGAGTTGCTACTCAGGTGCTGTAGGAACCTCTTTCACCTCCTGCGTGGTTCAGAGTCCCGGTTCAGGGTTCAGGTTCTGGAGAAGGCCGCACACAAATGAAAAGAGACTAGAAAAGTATTAATTTGGGAATATTGGGGGCCAGGCGGGAGCCAACCTCTAGTGGGAAGACTGCCCCCGCTCTGACCTTGCTATCCCTTTTATTGAGACTATGGGATATACCCACAACCTTTAGGCAACAAACTCCAATAACAGAAATCCAGTGGAGGCTGCTTCTGATAACAATGTTTCAACTAAACAGTAAGTGATTAGCTTCCAACTTTCAGAGCAATTAAGGTTGACGGCCTTTCCACATCTCTCTATTAGTGGCACAAAGATTGGTTTCCGACATCTCCCCCGTTTCTTTCCTGTAAAAAGAATGTTGAAATAATCATATAAGTTTGAGTCCCAGGTTCAAGTGTCCAACAGTTCTGAGTCCCAGTTTCACTGCCTAATAGTTCTGAGCAGTTTCAATGTCAAACAGTTCCTTTTGTGTTCATGTCAGCAGTGATATGTGGATGGTGGCAAATGGTGGTAATGCAGGTCCGACCCTCTGGTTTGGTCCTGGGCAACCTGCAGCGATGTACAGCTGCTGACTGCTAGCATGGCAAGGCATTGTCAGCGTCTTCCATC
This sequence comes from Corynorhinus townsendii, assembly GCA_026230045.1. Classification (NCBI taxonomy): domain Eukaryota; kingdom Metazoa; phylum Chordata; class Mammalia; order Chiroptera; family Vespertilionidae; genus Corynorhinus; species Corynorhinus townsendii. The sequence goes on along the minus strand of JAPDVU010000010.1, from coordinate 337,816 downwards.
TCTGAACTGTTTCTCCTCTTGTCTTCATGGCTGCAGCAATTCCTCTCTGTTGCAGGAATCCACATGATCTTGTTGTTTTTCCTGGTCTTGTTTTTCTGAAAATACACAAACATATTCTCGACCAAAAGTTAATAAAGCAATCTTTTTTATAAATTTGACTTCGGATCCTTTTCATTTTTTGCCCAAGCAACTTTCCTTTGGCCTATTTTGACACCATGTGTGTTTTCCATGGGTGCCTTGCTGTTAGTATTACAAATGAAAATTAGTTTTCAAAGTAAAAAGTTTTCTAGATGTAATTTACTTTCAGGATGTTTTTCCTTTACATGATATTTTTCCACTATCCCCCCCCCTTTTTTTTGATTAATGGAGGCTTTTTTGGAAATTTTACAATGCAGTCTTAATAACTTTAAATTTTATTTTTTTGCACAAAAATATGACTGCTTTAGGTTCTTTGGATGTTAAGCAATTTTACCATGAGGTGAACTACCAATAGAAATTTTAGTTAATACTTCAGGAACAGTTTTTTTGTCCAGTACAATTAAATTTTGTTGAATAATCACGTATTTCAATTAGCCAATTTAAATTAATCTGAAAACTGGACTATTATTTTACTGTCAAATTTAATACTCTAACAACAATCTTAGTTTACCCTGTAAATATTAATGGAAAGGATTAGTTGCATCCCTGAGTAGGCCCTGATCATTCCTGATGCTAGGGTGGATTTAGATATAGGGCAGCTGCTGTCAGCCAAGTCTCTGTTTGTTGCCTGGGTCCTGATCTGAGCTGGACGTGGGAAGCATGAAGCAGCCATGGGGCCAGGAGACCTCCCTCAGAAGGGGCGAGGATTCAAGCCCCTGCAATGTTGGAAGGGTGAGGGTCTGTGCCCCACTTCTGTTGCCCCCAAGTTCTCTCCTGATGGCCCCACTGCGACTGTGCCTGTCTTAGGTTGTTCCTTCCTTGAGGAATCTCACCCGTCTCTGGCTAACCAGCTATCTTCCGGGGCCAAGCAGGGTGACGTGAGGTTCAGTTCTGTCTCCTTGGTAGCCTACACCCCCGTGGCCTCCACGCCCAGCAACTGCCTTGGCATCCCACCTCGGCCGCTGGTGGGACCTTGCACTGATCACAGATCTTTAGGGAGTCCAGGTTTGTTCTCCAGGGAGGGCCCAGCTCACGCCACTGTGCCAGAAACAGATCCATGGTACCAGCCACTACGAGGCTTCAACCTCAGTATGAACAAAAAGCTCAGGCAACAGCTGTCGGCGGGTCCCTCTTGGCAAAAGAGGCCAATATAGAATGCTCAGGAGTCTTCCCAGGGAGGCCGTAATTTCTTTCTGGAAGGGATTAAATCCTTTCATGCCCTTTGTGTGTGTGTGTGTGGCTGTTTAAAATGCTGCCAAACATGCAAAGAATTAGTCTGTAAGTTTGTTTGGGATAATTGTACAATATGCTGTTGTAAAATATAAAAAATTATAATGACATTGTAGAATAATATCATATAAGGATATCCTTTGCTCTAGGTCATGGCAATTCAATTTCAAACTGGCTGTCAATTTCTTTTTGTACAGACAAGGTCTTAGTTATATTCTCTGCACCTCTCCCAGGAGCAAGTAGTGAATAATTCCCTACTTCCTTTCCTCACCCATGTTCCTCTTACATACGACATTAGGCGGGGGATCAGCTCATGTAAGGGTTCCTACCCAAGAAGGGTCAGGAATCATAAGTCCAAAATACTTCCCCATTTGCCCCAGGTAATGTTACCGTATAGCTGATCACTGCTAGCATGGCAGGAAAGACGTTCTCAGGCGTCTATACCGTCTTTCTTACCATGCCTCAGGTGGTCTCCGGGCTGTTTGTTGTCTGGCTTGTCCTCCTCTTGCTCATCTTCAGTGGATTGCTTGGAGTCTCTGCTCTCTCTGGCTGAGGTAGTTGATTGTCTGCGGCTGCATGGTGTGGCTCCAGGCACAAGGTCCTTATTAGCCTTCCTAGTTTCTCTCTTGGATCCCTGTTGCAGTTTAATATTTCTAGCAGGAATCCACACAGGTTTGGAAAAATTCTCTGGGAATATACAAGCATACCCTCTGCCAAAGGTTACTGATGGGTCAGGTCCCTTCCATAAACCAGATTTCGGATCCTTCCATCTAACTAAACTATTTTCTTTCATTTTATTCTGACAACAATGTAGCTCCATAGGTGTCTTTCCATCAGCATCACAAGTGAAAGAATTTAAAGTAATCAAGGCTTGGTGCATCCTACCCGCAGGTGATTTCTCCACAATCCCCCCTTTTTGTTTTTCAAGTTGGGATTTTAGCAGCTGATGTTGTCGTTCAATAATGGCCTGTCCTTGGGAATTATATGGTATTCCTGTAATGTGCGGAATTTTCCATCTTTTACAAAATTCCTGAAATTGACTGCTTGTGTAAGCAGGCCCATTATCAGTTTTAATAATTTTTGGAACTCCCATGACGGCAAAAGCAGCTAGGCAATTATTAATAACCTGTTTTGCCATTACTCCTGTAGATGCAGTAGCCTATAGGACTTTTGAAAAGGTGTCTACAGACAGGTAATGCCCCCAGGCGTCCAAAGGAAGTATAATGCGTTACATCCATTTGCCAGATATGGTCTCTGTGCAAACCTCTAGGGTTGATTCCTGTGTTAGGGCCTTGAGGTAGATGTAACATGCAAGTGGGACATTCCTTAATAATCTGTTTTGCTTGCTGTGGAGTGATTGAGAATTGTTTAGACAGCATTTTGGCAGGCTGATGTAAAAGTTGATGAGATTCTAAGGCTTCTTTTAAAAAGCAACCAATTGATCATCCTGTGCATTTCCTTTTTTAAAGGACCAGGTAAGACACTATGAGCCCTGATGTGAGCGATATAAAAAGGATATTGTCTCTGTTGTACAATCTGCTGAAGTCGTTTAAATAGTAAAAATAAACTTTGGTCACTAAGCCATTTCAACTGGGCAGTTTCAATTCTATTCACCAAGTTCGCAGCATAAAAGGAATCAGAGACGGTATTAAGAGGCTCTTGGAAATCCTGCAATGCAGCCTTAATGGCTTCCAGTTCAATTCTTTGTTCAGAAGTATGACTGGTCAGTATGACTCGGTCTGAATTTATTGTATGATCATTAGTTCTACATATGTATCCGCTGTTTTAGAGGATTGATGCCCTAGGTGGACCCATTCAATAATGGCAGGAGAATTTCTATTTTGAATGATGACTCTGTAGGACTATTTGCAGTTGGGTAATTTTGTTCCAATAAAGGCAATTCGGGCTCTACCCGTGCTACTTGGGCTGATGAAATTGCCTGCTCCACTCTTAGCAACTCATTCCTAGCTTCATTTGTTAATGTTGGGGAGAGGAAAGATTAGAGTCACCTCTAAGTAAATTAAGTAAATTTGTTAGTTCTCCTGTAGAGATCTTCGGATAAGGTCTTAACCAGTTAATGTCCCCTAATAATTTCTGAAAGTCATTTAAAGTTTTAAGACAATCTTTTCTTATCTCCACCTACTGAGGCCTAATATGTTGGTTATCAATTACAATCCTTACGAAATTTGGAGGAAACCTCTCCTTATTTCCTTCAAAAATAATTTTCAGGATACATAGAGTTTCATTTAAAAATCTTTGTCACATGAAACAATTTCTATTAAGGTTATGGTGAGTGACCACTAGTACGAATTAGATTTAATATTTTAATAACAACCCTCAGTTTATCCTATAAATAGCAGTGAAAGAGATTTCAAAACTTTTCAAATTTCTCTTTTTTATTAAGCTGGAATTTTATTTTTTGAAGACTATCCCCTTAGGCTTTATTTGCATCCACAGAGGGACCATGGGAAGGCCTTCAGTAACTTAGAATACTTAATCAAATTATTTACAAAGAAAGGGGTTGGCCCCTATGGCTTCCAAGGGGACCAGCAAGCCAGGTGGCCATCATGGCGGCGGTCTAATCTGTTCTTTTAAATGACAGTCAAATTTATATTGCAAACAAAAATCTCACTCGCTGTTTCTGCTATTTATTAGAATTGTTTATAAAAATATTGGCTTTTCATTTAGCTGAAAAACTTGATTATAATTTAAAAAGATAATTTATTTAAGTAATTAAAGTAGGTATCTTCATTTAAAAGCAAAGCAAATTTAGTTGATGTTTACATTTGATTCACAGGCCAAATATGTTGCCTCGTCTCTAGCTCAGTTAAGAATTCAGGCGGCTACCAAAGTCAGGCAGTAATGGTGGCTGTCTTAACTTTTCTTAGATTTTACTTGGATTCAATTACTTACACATTGGATTATCATGTAACTTAATTTATATGAGACCTTGATTATATTATAAAAGCTAATGTATAAGGTAACTTAAGTAGGTATCTTTAATTAAAAGGCAAAGAAACTTATTCAGCAAAACTTAAATGTCTCATACTTTTTGGTCCGATCCAAAGGACAAACGCTGTCCCAGCCCCAGCCCATTCAAAATGCAGGCTGCTTGGGGCTTTTATCTTTCTTGAGATTCTACTGCTGTTGAAAATTTTGACTATATTTAAGAAATATATTGATTTTGCCCTCTGAGAGGCAAAAACCTTCATAACATTTAAAATATAATCGTTAACTTTTATTTGATAAGGCTTTCCATGCAATTTCCAATATATTAGATCTGTTAAATTTAAAATATTTCCTTTAAAATGGAGAATAAATTTCTTGTATTACTCCGAGCCCTTGGAGCCTTCCAAGAATCATCTCTGTTAAAGCCTTGAAATTTTAACACGTAAAAAACCATCAAATACATATATATATATATATATATATATATACACACACACATATATAGATATCCATATATGATTTAAAGATTATAATATTTTTTATAATTATGTTGATATTAATTAGATTTTAAACTAGTTTTTTGCATAGAAAAATTTTAGTTAGGATCACATAATTAATCCTCTTTTTTGCTGAGACCAATAAGGAACTTATTTTAAATTCCTAATTATTTTCAGAGAAAACACATTTTATTTTCTCAATAATTTTTTATACTTTAGACGTTTAATTACCACAACTATATAATTTCTCCCAATTTAATTTGAACTTTGAACTTTTAAAGCTGGCATGTCAAACATTTAGCAGTTCCTAGATTAATAAAACTTTTATACTCCTATAAAACCCTATAAATAATACTTGCCATAACCCAACCCATAACCCTAGTCTTACCCATACCAAAACCCTCACGCTCACCCTAACCCTCACCCTCACCCTCACCCTCTCCCTCACTCTCAACCCTAACCCTAACCCTAACACTAACCCTAACCCCTAACCCTAAGCCTAAACCTAACCCTAACCCTAAACCGTAAACCTAACCCTTAACCCTAACCAAAAACGCTAACCGTAACCCCAACCATAACCCTAACCCCTAACCCTAACCCTAACACTACCCGTTACCCTAACACTTAACCCTAAACATAAACCATAACCCTAACCCAAACTCTAATCCTAAACCCTAACCGTAACCCTAACGCTAACCTTAAACCTAAACCCTAACCCTAAACCCTAACATTAACTGTAACCCTAAACCTAAACCCTAACCCTCAACCTAACATTAAACATAACCCTAAAACCTAACCTTAACCATAACCCTACCCTAACCCTAAAACATCACCCTAACCCTAATCCTGACCCTACTTTCTAACCCTAAACCTAACCCTAACCCTAAACCTAACCCTAAAACTGAAACCTAACCCTAACCCTACCCTAACACTAAACCATCACCCTAACCCAAATCCTGACCGTAAATCCTAACCCTAACCCTAACACGAACACTGAACATAAACCCTAACCCTAACCCTTAACCCTAACGATAAACAGTAACCCTAAACCTAACACTAACCCTACCCTCACCCTAAAAACTAACCCTAAATCTAACCCTAACGCTAAAATCTAACCCTAACCCTAAACCTAACCCTACCCCTAACCCTAACACTTAACCCTAACCAAAAACACTAACCATAACACAAACCCTAATCCTAAACCCTAACCCTAATCCTAACGCTAACCTTAAACCTAAACCCTAACCCTAACCCTAACCCTAACCCTAAACCTAACCCTAAACCCTAACCCTAACCCTAACACCTAACCCTAACCATCAGCCTACCCTAATGCTAAACCATCACGCTAACACTAACCCTGACCTTAAATCCTAACCGTAACCCTAACCCTAACCCTAAACCTAAACGTTAATCCTAAATGCTAACCCTAACCCTAACCCTTACCCTAAGCCTAACCCTAACCCTAACCCTTACCCTAACCTTAAACCCTATCCCTAACCCTAACGCTAACGCTAAACCCTAACCCTAACTGTAACCCTAACCCTAACCCTAAACCCTAACACTACCCCTAACCTGAACCTTACCCCTAACTCTAACCATCACTCTCACCCTCATCCTCACCCTCACCCTACCACTACCCTAATGATAACACTAACACAAAAACTAAAACCTAACCCTAACAATAACCATACCCTAAACTTCAACCATCAGCCTAACCCTAACCCTGAACCTAAATCCTAACCCTAACTCTAAACCCTAACACTAACCATAACCCTTACACTAAACCTAAACCCTAACCCTAACACAAACCCTAATCCTAAACACTTACTCTAACCCTAACGCTAACCTTAAACCTAAACCCCAACCCTAAATCCTAACATTAACCATAACTCTAACCCTAAACCCTAACCCTAACCCTAACCCTAAACCTAACCCTAAAACCTAACACTAACTCTAACCCTATTCTAACCCTAAACCATCACCCTAAATCTAACACTTACCTTAAATCCTAACCATAACACTAACCCTAACCCTAAAACTAAACCGTAACCCTAAACCCTAACCCTAAATCTAACCATTAACCTAACCCTAATCCCTAACCCTAAACCTAACCCTAACCCTAAACCCTAACACTAACCCTTAACCCTAACCATAAACCCTAACCTTAACCATATCCCTAACCCTAACCCCAAAGCCTAAACCTAACCCTAACCTTAATCCTTAACCCTACTCCCTAACCCTAACCGTAACCCTAACCCTAACCCTAAACCTTAACACTAACACTCACCCTAAGCCTAACCCCTAACCCTAACCCTAACCCTAACCCCTAACCCTAACCCTAACCCTCAACCTCACCCTCATCCTCACCCTCACCCTCACCCTAACACTAACCCTAAACATAACCTAACCCTAACCATAAAACCTAACCCTAACCCTAACACTAACCCTAAGTCTAAAACCTAACCCTAACCCTAACCATACCAAAAACCTCAACCATCACCCTAACCCTAACCCTGACCCTAAATCCTAACCCTAACCCTAAACCCGATCACGAACCCTAAAAATAAACCTAACGCTAACCCTAAACTCTAACCATAACCCTTAACCCTAACCATAAACCCTAACGGTAACCCTGACCCTAAACCAGACCATAAATCCTAACTCTAAAACTAAACCTTACAACTAACCCTAACCCTAACCCTAATCCTAACCCTAATGCTAACCCTAACACTAACCCTAACCCTAACCCTAACCATAACACTAAGCCTAACCCTTACCCTAAAACCTAATCCTACCCTTAACCATAAACCCTAACCCTAACCCAAACCCTAATCCTAAACAATAACCCTAACCCTGAAACCTAACCCTAACGCTAACCCTAAACCCTAACCTTAAAAACTAACCCAAACCCTAACACTAAACCTAACCTTTACCTTACCCTAAACCCTAAACTTCAACCTAACCCTAACCCTAAACTCTAACCCTAACCGTTAACCCTAACCATAAACCCTAACCGTAAGCCTAACTTTAACCCTAAAGCCTAACCCTAACCATATCCTTCACTCTTAACCCTAATCACAAAGCCTAACTGGAACCCTAACCATAAACTCTATACCTAACCCAAACCCCTAACCCTAACCCTAACCCTAAAACCTAACCCTAACCTTAACCCTAACACTAACATTAACCATAACCCTAAACCCTAACCCTAACTCTAACACCTAACTGTAACCCTAACCCTAACCCTTAACCCTAACCATAAACTCTAACCCTAACCTCTAACCTTAACCCTAACACCTCACACTAAATCTAACCCTAACCCTAAACCTAAAGCCTAACCCTAACCCTAACCTCTAACCTTAACCCTAACCCTAACCCTAACCCCTAACACTAACCCTAGCACTCACCATAAAAACTAACCCTAACCCTAACCCTAAAACTTAACCCTAAACATAACCCTAGCCCTAAACCTAACCCTTAACCCTAACCATAAACCCTAACCCTAAAACTAACCCAAACCATAATCCTAAACCCTAATCCTAACCCTAACGCTAACCCTAAACCTAAACCCTAACTCTAAACCCTAACATTAACCTTAACCCTATCCCTAAACATAAAGACTAAACTTTACCCCCACCGTAACCCTAACCCTAACCCTGAAACATAACCATAACAATAACCCTAAAGCTTAACCCTAACCCTTACCCTTAACAATAACCATAACCCTTTCCCTAACTCAAACCCTAAAGCCTATCCTAACCCTAATCCTAACCTTAACCCTAACCCTAACCCTCACCCTAAAACTAAGCCTAACCATAACCCTAACCCTAACCCTAAAACCTAACCCTAACGCTAACCCTAATCCCTAACCCTAAACCTAACCCTAACCCTAACTTCAACCTAAACCCCAACCCTAATCCCTAAAACGAACCCTAACCCTAAACACTAACAAAAAAATAACTCTAACCCTAACCCTAAAACCGAACCCTAACCCTAACCCTACCCTAATGCTAAACCATCACCCTAACCCAAAACCTGACCGTAAATCCTAACCCTAACCCTAATACGAACCCTAAACATAAACCCTAACCCTTTACCCTAACGAAAAACCGTAACCCTAACCCCTAATCCTAACTATAACCCTAGCACTCACCCTAAAAAATAACCCGAACCCTAAACCTAACGCTAAAATCTAACACTAAGACTAACCCTAACCCTAACCCTAACCCTAAACCCTAACACTAACCCTTAACCCTAACCTAAACCCTAAACTTAACCCTATCCCTAACCCTAACCCCAAAGCCTAGACCTACCCCTAACCCTTAACCCTAACCATAAACCCTAACCATAACAGAAACCCTAATCCTAAACCCTAACCCTAACCCTAACGCTAATCTTAAACCTAAACCCTAACACTAACCCTAAACATAAATGTTAACCCTAAATGCTAACCCCAAACCTAAACCTTACCCTAACCCTAAAACCTAACCCTATCCCTAACGCTAACGCTAAACCATAACCCTAACCCTAAAACTTAACCCTAACCATAAACCCTAACCGTAACCCTAACCATAACCCTAACCTTACACCTAACCCTAACCCTCACCCTCATCCTCACCCTCACCCTAACACTAACCCTAAGCATAACCCTATCCCTAACCTTAAAACCTAACCCTAACCCTAAACTCTAACCTTAACCGTTAACCCTAACCATAAACCCTAACAGTAAGCCTAACTTTAACCATAAATCCTAACCCTAAACCTAAACCTTACCACTAACCCTAACCCTAACCCTAATCCTAACCCTAACCCCTAACCATACCCTAAACCTAAACATAAACCCTAACCCTAACCCTAAACCATAACCCTAACCCTGAAACCTAACCATAACGCAAACCCTAATGCCTAACCCTAACCCTAAACCTAAACCTAACCCTAACCCTAAACTCTAACCCTAACCATAAACCCTAACCGTAAGCCTAACTTTAACCCTAAAGCCTAACCCTAACCATATCCTTCACTCTTAACCCTAATCACAAAGCCTAACTGTAACCCTAACCATAAACTCTATACCTAACCCTAACCCCTAACCCTAACCCTAACCCTAAAACCTAACCCTAACCTTAACCCTAACACTAACTTTAACCATAACCCTAAACCCTAACCCTAACTCTAACACCTAACTGTAACCCTAACCCTAACCCTTAACCCTAACCATAAACTCTAACCCTAACCTCTAACCTTAACCCTAACACCTCACACTAAATCTAACCCTAACCCTAAACATAAAGCCTAACCCTAACCCTAACCTCTAACCTTAACCCTAACCCTAACCCTAACCCCTAACACTAACCCTAGCACTCACCATAAAAACTAACCCTAACCCTAACCCTAAAACTTAACCCTAAACATAACCCTAGCCCCAAACCTAACCCTTAACCCTAACCATAAACCCTAACCCTAAAACTAACCCAAACCATAATCCTAAACCCTAATCCTAACCCTAACGCTAACCCTAAACCTAAACCCTAACTCTAAACCCTAACATTAACCTTGACCCTATCCCTAAACATAAAGACTAAACTTTACCCCCACCGTAACCCTAACCCTAACCCTGAAACATAACCATAACAATAACCCTAAAGCTTAACCCTAACCCTTACCCTTAACAATAACCATAACCCTTTCCCTAACTCAAACCCTAAAGCCTATCCTAACCCTAATCCTAACCTTAACCCTAACCCTAACCCTCACCCTAAAACTAAGCCTAACCATAACCCTAACCCTAACCCTAAAACCTAACCCTAACGCTAACCCTAATCCCTAACCCTAAACCTAACCCTAACCCTAACTTCAACCTAAACCCCAACCCTAAACCCTAAAACGAACCCTAACCCTAAACACTAACAAAAAAATAACTCTAACCCTAACCCTAAAACCGAACCCTAACCCTAACCCTACCCTAATGCTAAACCATCACCCTAACCCAAAACCTGACCGTAAATCCTAACCCTAACCCTAATACGAACCCTAAACATAAACCCTAACCCTTTACCCTAACGAAAAACCGTAACCCTAACCCCTAATCCTAACTATAACCCTAGCACTCACCCTAAAAAATAACCCGAACCCTAAACCTAACGCTAAAATCTAACACTAAGACTAACCCTAACCCTAACCCTAACCCTACACCCTAACACTAACCCTTAACCCTAACCTAAACCCTAAACTTAACCCTATCCCTAACCCTAACCCCAAAGCCTAGACCTACCCCTAACCCTTAACCCTAACCATAAACCCTAACCATAACAGAAACCCTAATCCTAAACCCTAACCCTAACCCTAACGCTAATCTTAAACCTAAACCCTAACACTAACCCTAAACATAAATGTTAACCCTAAATGCTAACCCCAAACCTAAACCTTACCCTAACCCTAAAACCTAACCCTATCCCTAATGCTAACGCTAAACCATAACCCTAACCCTAAAACTTAACCCTAACCATAAACCCTAACCGTAACCCTAACCATAACCCTAACCTTACACCTAACCCTAACCCTCACCCTCATCCTCACCCTCACCCTAACACTAACCCTAAGCATAACCCTATCCCTAACCTTAAAACCTAACCCTAACCCTAAACTCTAACCTTAACCGTTAACCCTAACCATAAACCCTAACAGTAAGCCTAACTTTAACCATAAATCCTAACCCTAAACCTAAACCTTACCACTAACCCTAACCCTAACCCTAATCCTAACCCTAACCCCTAACCATACCCTAAACCTAAACATAAACCCTAACCCTAACCCTAAACCATAACCCTAACCCTGAAACCTAACCATAACGCTAACCCTAATGCCTAACCCTAACCCTAAACCTAACCCTAACCCTAAACCCTAAACCTAAACCTAACCCTAACCCTAAACTCTAACCCTAACCGTTAACCCTAACCATAAACCCTAACAGTAAGCCAAACTTTAACCATAAAGCCTAACCCTCACCCTAACCCTAAACCGTACCCTTCACCCTTAACCCTAATCCCTAGGCCAAACGGTAACCCTAATTCTAACCCTAAACCTTAACACTAACCCTAACCCTAACCGATAAACCTAACCGTAAACCTACCCCCTAAACCTAACCCTCACCCTCAGGCTTATCCTCACCCTGACCCTAACACGTAACCTAACCATAACACTAAACCTAACCCTAAAACCTAACCCTAACCCTAACCCTAACCCTAACTCTAAAACGTATCCTTAGCCCTAACGATACCCTAAACCTCAACCATCACCCTAACCGTAACCCTGACCCTAAACCAGACCATAAATCCTAACTCTAAACCTAAACCTTACAACTAACCCTAACCCTAACCCTAATCCTAACCCTAACGCTAACCCTAACACTAACCCTAACCCTAACCATAACCATAACACTAAGCCTAACCCTAACCCTAAAACCTAATCCTACCCTTAACCATAAACCCTAACCCTAACCCAAACCCTAATCCTAAACAATAACCCTAACCCTGAAACCTAACCCTAATGCTAACCCTAAACCCTAACCCTAAAAACTAACCCAAATCCTAACCCTAAACCTAACCTTTACCTTACCCTAAACCCTAAACTTAAACCTAACCCTAACCCTAAAATCTAACCCTAACCGTTAACCCTAACCATAAACCCTAACCGTAAGCCTAACTTTAACCCTAAAGCCTAACCCTAACACTAACCCTAACCATATCCTTCACTCTTAACCCTAATCACGAAGCCTAACCGTAACCCTAACCATAAACTCTATACTTAACCCTAACCCCTAACCCTAACCCTAACCCTAAAACCTAACCCTAACCTTAACCCTAACACTAACATTAACCATAACCCTAAACCCTAACCCTAACTCTAACACCTAACTGTAACCCTAACCCTAACCCTTAACCCTAACCATAAACTCAAACCCTAACCTCTAACCTTAACCCTAACACCTCACACTAAATCTAACCCTAATCCTAACCCTAACCCTCACACTAACACTAACCCTAACCCTAACCCTAAAGCCTAACCCTAACCCCTAACACTAACCCTAGCACTCACCATAAAAACTAACCCTAACCCTAACCCTAAAACCTAACCCTAACCCTAACCCTAAAACTAAACCTTAACCCTAAACCCTAACCCTAAACCTAACCGTTAACCTAACCCTAATCCCTAACCCTAAACCTAACCCTAACCCTAAACCCTAACACTAACCCTTAACCCTAACCATAAACCCTAATCTTAACCCTATCCCTAACCCTAACCCCAAAGCCTAAACCTAACCCTAACCTTAATCCTTAACCCTACTCCCTAACCCTAACCGTAACCCTAACCCTAACCCTAAACCTTAACACTAACACTCACCCTAAGCCTAACACCTAACCCTAACCCTAACCCTAACCCCTAACCCTAACCCTCACCCTCACCCTCATCCTCACCCTCACCCTCACCCTAACACTAACCCTAAACATAACCTAACCCTAACCATAAAACCTAACCCTAACCCTAACACTAACCCTAAGTCTAAAACCTAACCCTAACCCTAACCATACCTAAAACCTCAACGATCACCCTAACCCTAACCCTGACCCTAAATCCTAACCCTAACCCTAAACCCGATCACGAACCCTAAAAATAAACCTAACGCTAACCCTAAACTCTAACCATAACCCTTAACCCTAACCATAAACTCTAACCGTAAGCCTAACCCTAACCCTAAAGCCTAACACTAACCCTAAACCTAACCCTAAAACCAAACCCTAACCCTAACCCTACCCTAATGCTAAACCATCACCCTAAACCAAAAACTGACCGTAAATACTAACCCTAACCCTAACACGAACCCAAAACATAAACCCTAACCCTTTACCCTAACGAAAAACCGTAACACTAACCCCTAACCCTAACTATAACCCTAGCACTCACCCTAAAAAATAACCCAAACCATAAACCTAATGCTAAAATCTAACACTAAGACTAACCCTAACCCTAAACCCTAACACTAACCCTTAAACCTAACCTAAACCCTAAACTTAACCCTATGCCTAACCCTAACCCCAAAGCCTAAACCTACCCCTAACCCTTAACCCTAACCATAAACCCTAACCATAACAGAAACCCTAATCCTAAACACTAACCCTAACCCTAACGTTAATCTTAAACCTAAACCCTAACACTAACCCTAAACATAAATGTTAACCCTAAATGCTAACCCCAACCCTAAACCTTACCCTAAACCTAAAACCTAACCCTATCCCTAACGCTAACGCTAAACCATAACCCTAACCCTAAAACTTAACACTAACCATAAACCCTAACCGTAACCCTAACCCTAACCCTAACCTTACCCCTAACCCTAACCCTCACCCTAACCCTCATCCTCACCCTCACCCTAACACTAACCCTAAGCATAACCCTATCCCTAACCTTAAAACCTAACCCTAACCCTAAACTCTAACCTTAACCGTTAACCCTAACCATAAACCCTAACAGTAAGCCTAACTTTAACCATAAATCCTAAGCCTAAACCTAAACCTTACCACTAACCCTAACCCTAACCCTAATCCTAACCCTAACGCTAACCCTAACACTAAACCTAACCCTAACCCTAACCCTAACCCTAACCCTAACCCTAACCATAAACCCTAACCCTAACCCAAACCCTAATCCTAAACAATAACCCTAACCCTGATACCTAACCCTAACGCTAACCCTAAGCCCTAACCCTAAAAACTAACCCTAACCCTAAACCTAACCTTTACCTTACCCTAAACCCTAAACTTAAACCTAACCCTAACCCTAAACTCTAACCCTAACCCTAACCCAAACCATAAACCCTAACCGTAAGCCTAACTTTAACCCTAAAGCCTAACCCTAACACTAACCCTAAACCCTACCCTTCACTCTTAACCCTAATCACGAAGCCTAACCGTAACCCTAACCATAAACTCTATACCTAACCCTAACCCCTAACCCTAACCCTAACCCTAAAACCTAACCCTAACCTTAACCCTAAGACTAACCCTAACCCTAACCCTAACCCTAACCGTAACCCTAACCCTAACCCTTAAACCTAACCATAAATTCTAACCCTAACCTCTAACCCTAACCCTAACACCTCACACTAACACAAACCCTAACCCTAACCCTAAAGCCTAACCCTAACCCTAACCTCTAACCTTAACCCTAACCCTAACCCTAACCCCTAACACTAACCCTAGCACTCACCATAAAAACTAACCCTAACCCTAAAACCTAACCCTAACCCTAACCCTATCCCTAACTCTAAAACGTATCCTTAGCCCTAACGATACCCTAAACCTCAACCATCACCCTAACCGTAACCCTGACCCTAAACCAGACCATAAATCCTAACTCTAAACCTAAACCTTACCCCTAACCCTAACCCTAACCCTAATCCTAACCCTAACCCCTAATGATAACCCTAACCCTAAACCTAAAAACTAACCCTAACCCTAATCCTAACCCTAACCCCTAATGATAACCCTAACCCTAAACCTAAAAACTAACCCTAACCCTAATCCTAACCCTAACGCTAACCCTAACACTAACCCTAGCCCTAACCCTAACCCTAACCCCTAACTCTAACCTTAACCCTAACCCTAACCCCTAACACTAACCCTAACCCTAAATCCTAACCATAAACCCTAAACCTAACCCCTAACCCTAACCCTAACCCTAACCCCTAACACTAACCCTAGCCCTCACCCTAAAAACTAACCCTAACCCTAACGCTAAAACCTAACCCTAACCATAACCCTACCCCTAAACCTAACCCCTAACCCTAACCATAAACCCTAACCCTAAACCTAACCCAAACCATAATACTAAACTGTAACCCTAACCTTAACCCTAACCCTAAACATAAAGCCTAAACTTTACCCTTAACCCTAAACCATCACCCTAACCCTAAACCTGACCTTAAATCCTAGCCATAACACTAACAGTAACCCTAAACCTAAACCTTAACCCTAAACCCTAACCCTAACCCTAACAATAAACTTTACCCTAACCCTAAACCCTAAACCTAAACCTAACCCTAACCCTAAAAACTAAACCTAACCCTTAACCCTAACCATAAAACCTAACCGTAAGCCTAACTTTAACCCTAAAGCCTAACCCTAACCCTAACCCTAAACCCTACCCTTCACCCTTAACCCTAATCCCTAAGCCTAACCGTAACCCTAACCCTAACACCTAAACCTAACCCTAACTCGTAAACATAAACCTAACCCTAACCCTAAACCTAACCATAACCTTAATCCTAACACTAACTCTAACCATAACCCTAACCGCTAACCCTAACCCTAACCCTAATCCTAACCATAAACCCTAAACCTAACCCTTAACCCTAACACTACCCCCTAACCGTAACCCAAACCCTAATCCTAAACCCTCACCCTAAAACTAAACCTAACCCTAAAACCTAACCCTAACCATTACCCTACCATAACCCTAAACCATCACCCTAACCCTTACCCTGACCTTAAATCCTAACGATAACACTAACCGTAACCCTAAACCTAAACCTTAACAGTAAACCCTAACCCTAGCACTAAACTTTACCCTAACCCTAAACCCTAAACCTAAACCTAACCCTAACCCTAACCCCTAATCCTAACCGTAACCCTAACCCCTAAACCTAACTTTAAACCTAACCCTAACCCTAACCCTAACGCTAAAACCTAACCCTAACCCTAACTCTAAAACCTAACTCTATCCCTAACCATACCCTAAACCTCAACAATAAGCCTAAACGTAACACTGACCCTAAACCTGACCCTCAATCCAAACCCTAAACCTAAACCCTAACACTAACCCTAACCCTAAAGCAAACCCTAACCCCTAAACCTAACCCTAACCCCTAACCCTAACCCTAACTCTAACCCTAACCCTAAGCCTAACACTAAACCCTAACACTAACCCTAGCCCTCACCCTAAAAATTCACCCTAAACCTCACGCTAAAACCTAACCCTAAGCATAACCCTACCCCTAAACCTAACCCTTATCCCTAACCATAAACACTAACCCTAAACCTAACCCAAACCATAATCCTAAACCTTAACCCTAACACTAACCCTCAACCAAAACCCTAACTCTAAACCCTAAACTTAACCTTAACCCTAACCCTAAACCTAAATCCTAAACTTTACCCCTAACCCTAACCCTAAAACCTAACCCTAACACTAACCCTAAACCTAACCCTAAAACCAAACCCTAACCCTAACCCTACCCTAATGCTAAACCATCACCCTAAACCAAAAACTGACCATAAATCCTAACCCTAACCCTAACACGAACCCTAAACATAAACCCTAACCCTTTACCCTAACGAAAAACCGTAACCCTAACCCCTAACCCTAACTATAACCATAGCACTCACCCTAAAAAATAACCCTAACCCTAAACCAAATGCTAAAATCTAACACTAAGACTAACCCTAACCCTAACCCTAACCCTAACCCGTAACCTAACACGTAACCTTAACCCCTAAGCCTAACCCCTAACACTAACCCTAACCATAACCATAACACTAACCTAACCCTAAAACCTAACCCTAACCCTAACCCTAACCCTAAAAACTAACCCTAACCCTAACCATACCCTAAACCTCAACCATCACCCTAAACCTAACCCTATCCCTAACCCTAACTCTAACCCCAAAAATAAACCCTAACACTAACCCTAAACCAAACCTTTACCCTAACCCTAAACCCTAAACCTAAACCTACCCCTAACCCTAAACTCTAACCCTAACTGTTAACCCTAACCATAAACCCTAACAGTAAGCCTTACTTTAACCATAAAGCCTAACCCTAACCCTAACCCAAAACCCTACCCTTCACCTTTAACCCTAATCCCTAGGCCTAATGGTAACCCTAATTCTAACCCTAAACCTTAACACTAACCCTAACCCTAACCCATAAACCTAACCCTCCCCCTCACTCTTATCCTCAGCCTGACCCTAACACGAAACCTAACCATAAAACTAAATGTAACCCTAAAACCTAAGCCTAACCCTAACTCTAAAACGTATACTTAGGCGTAACGATACCCTAAACCTCAACCATCACCCTAACCGTAACCCTGACCCTAAACCATACCCTAAATCCTAACCCTAAACCTAAACACTAACACTAACCCTAACCCTAAGCCTAACCCTAACCCTAACACCTAACCCTAACCCCTAACCATAACCCTAACCCTAAACCTAAAAACTAACCCTAACCGTAACCCTAACACTAACCCTAACACTAACCCTAAGCCTAACCCTAACCATAACACTAAGCCTAACCCTAACCCTAGGACCTAACCCTAATCCTAACCATAACTCTAAAACCTAACCCTAACCCTAAACATACCCTAACCTAATCTTAACCCCTAACCCTAACCCCTAATCCTAACCCTAAACCTAACCATAACCATAACACTAACCCTAACCCTAAAACCTAACGCTAACCCTAACGCTAACTCTAAAATCTAACCCTAACCCTAACCATACCCTAAACCTCAACCATCACCCTAAACCTAACCCTATCCCTAACCCTAACCCTAACCCTAACCCAAACCTTAACCCTAACCCTGAACCCTAACCCTAACCCTAAACCCTAACCCTAACCCTAAACCCTAACCCTAACCCTAAACCCTAACCCTAAAGCCTAACCCTAAACCTAACCCTAAACCCTACCCTAACACTAATCCCAACCCTAACCCTAACCCTAAACCCTAACCGTAACTCCTAACCCTAACACTAACCCTAACCCTAAAACCTAACCCTAAACATAACCCTAAACCTAATCCTCAAACCTAAACCTAAACAACCCTACCCTAACCCTAAACCATCACCCTAACCCTAACCTGACTTTAAATCCTAGCCATAACACTAACAGAAACCCTAAACCTAAACCTTAACCCTAAACCCTAACCCTAACCCTAACAATAAACTTTACGCTAACCCTAAACCCTAAACCTAACCCTAACCCTAACCCTAAACTCTAACCCTAACCCTTAACCCTAACCATAAAACCTAACCGTAAGCCTAACTTTAACCCTAAAGCCTAAACCTAACCCTAATCCTAAACCCTACCCTTCACCCTTAACCCTAATCCCTAAGCCTTACCGTAACCCTAAACCTAACCCTAACCCCTAAACCTAACCCTAACTCGTAAACATAAATCTAACCCTAACCCTAAAACCTAACCCTAACCCTAATCCTAACCATAAATCCTAAACCTAACCCTTAACCATAACACTACCCCCTAACCCTAACCCTAACCCCTAACACTAACCTTAGCCCTCACTCTAAAAACTCACCCTAATCCTAACCCTAAAGCCTGATCCTAAACCTACCCTAAACCCTAACCTTAACCCCTAACCCTAACCTCTAACCCTAAACCCTACCCTTCACCCTTAACCGTAATCCCTAAACCTAACCTTAACCATAACCCTAACCCTAAACCTTAACACTAACCCTAACCCTAACCCCTAACCCTAACCGTAACCCTAACCCCTAAACCTAACTCTAACCCCTAACCCTAACCATAACCCTAAAACCTAACCCTAACCTTGATCCTAACACTAACCCTAAAGATAATCTTAACCAAAACATTAACACTAACCACTAACCCTAACCCTTACCCTAACCCTTAACCCTAACCATAAACACTAACCCTAACCCCTAACCCTAACACTAACCCCTAAACCTAACCCTAACCCTACCCCTTAAACCTAAACATAAACCAAAACCCTAACCCAAACCCTAACCCTAAACCCTAACCCTAACCCTAACGCTAACCTTAATCCTAAACCCTAACGCTAAAGCCTAACCCTAACCTTAACCCTAAACCCTACCCTTGACCCTTAACCCTAATCCCTAAGCCTAACCGTAACCCTAACCTAACCCTAAACCCTAACCTTAATCCTTAACCCTATTCCCTAACCCTAAGCATAACCCTAACCCTAACCCGAAACCTTAACACTAACCCAACTCTAACCCTAACCCCTAATCCTAACTTTAACCCTAACCAATACCCCAACCCTAACACGAAAACTTAACCCTAACCCTAAGCCTAACCCTGACTGTAAAACCTAACCCTAACCCTAACCATACCGTAAACCTCAACCAATACCCTAATCTTAACCCTAAGCCTAACCCTAATTCTAACCTTAAAAACTAACTCTAACCCTAACCCTAACTCTAAAACCTACAGCCTAACCTTATCCCTAACCCTAACGCTAACCCTACCCCTAACTCTAACCCTTAACACTAACCATAAACCGTAACCCTACTCCAAACCCTAATCCTAAAACATAACTCTAACCCCAAAACCTTACCCTAATGCTAACTCTATACCCTAACCCTAACCCTTAACCCTAATCATAAACACTGACTATAACCACAACACTAACCCTACCCCTGAAGCCTAATCCTAACCCTAACCCTAACCCTAAACCCTAAACCCTAACCCTAACCCTATCCCTAACCCTAACCCTAACCCTAAAAAATAACCCTAACCCTAAACCTAACCCTAAACCTAACCCTAACCCTAACACTAAACCTAACAATTAACCCTAATCATAAAACCTAACCCTAACCCAAACCCTAACTCTAAAACCTAACCCTAACCCTAACTCTAAAACCTACTCTAACCCGAACCATACCCTAAACCTCAACCATAACCCTAACCATAACACTGACCCTAAACCTGACCCTCAATCCAAACCCAAACTTAACCCTAACATTAACCCTAACCCTAAAGCAAACCCTAACCCCTAAACCTAACCCTAACCCCTAACCCTAACCCTAACTCTAACCCTAACCATAACCCTAACCCTAACCCCTAACACAAACCCTAGCCCTCACCCTAAAAATTCACCCTAACCCTAACCCTAAAACCTAACCCTAACCATAACCCTACCCCTAAACCTAACCCTTATCCCTAACCATAAACACTAACCCTAAACCTAACCCAAACCATAATCCTAAACCTTAACCCTAACGCTAACCCTCAACCAAAACCCTAACTCTAAACCCTAAAATTAACCTTAACCCTAACCCTAAACCTAAATCCTAAACTTTACCCCTAACCCTAACCTAACCCTAACCCTAACCCTAAAACCTAACCCTAACGCTAACCATAAACCATAACCATAACCCTAACACTTAATCCTAACCATAAACTCTGACCGTAACCCCAACCCTAACCCTAACCCTAATGCCTAATCCTAAACCTAACACTAAACCCTAACCCTAACCCCTATCCCTAACCTCTAACCCTAAACCCTACCCTTCACTCTTAACCCTAATCCCTAACCCTAACCGTAACCCTAACCCTAACCCTAAACCTTAACCCTAACCCTAACCCCTAAACCTAACCGTAACACTATCCCCTAAACCTAACTCAACCCCTAACCATAACCTTAACCCAAAACCTAAAAACTAACCCTAACCCTAACCCTAAATATAACCCTAACCTTACTCCTAACACTAACCTTAACCATAACCCTAACCCCTAACCCTAACCCTAACCCTACCCCTAACCCTAACCCCTAACTCTAACCTTAACCCTAACCCTAACCCCTAACACTAACCCCTAACCCTAACCCTAACCCCTAACACTAACCCTAGCCCTCACCCTAAAAACTAACCCTAACCCTAACGCTAAAACCTAACCCTAACCATAACCCTACCCCTAAACCTAACCCAAACCATAATACTAAACTGTAACCCTAACCTTAACCCTAACCCTAAACATAAAGCCTAAACTTTACCCCTAACCCTAACCCTAACCCTAAACCATCACCCTAACCCTAAACCTGACCTTAAATCCTAGCCATAACACTAACAGTAACCCTAAACCTAAACCTTAACCCTAAACCCTAACCCTAACCCTAACAATAAACTTTACCCTAACCCTAAACCCTAAACCTAAACCTAACCCTAACCCTAAACTCTAAACCTAACCCTTAACCCTAACCATAAAACCTAACCGTAAGCCTAACTTTAACCCTAAAGCCTAACCCTAACCCTAACCCTAAACCCTACCCTTCACCCTTAACCCTAATCCCTAAGCCTAACCGTAACCCTAACCCTAACACTAAACTTTACCCTAACCCTAAACCCTAAACCTAAATCTAACCCTAACCCTAACCCCTAATCCTAACCGTAACCCTAACCCCTAAACCTAACTTTAAACCTAACCCTAACCCTAACCCTAACCCTAACCCTAACTCTAAAACCTAACCCTAACCCTAACTCTAAAACCTAACTCTAACCCTAACCATACCCTAAACCTCAACCATAAGCCTAACTGTAACACTGACCCTAAACCTGACCCTCAATCCAAACCCTAAACCCTAACACTAACCCTAACCCTAAAGCAAACCCTAACCCCTAAACCTAACCCTAACCCCTAACCCTAACCCTAACTCTAACCCTAACCCTAAGCCTAACACTAAACCCTAACACTAACCCTAGCCCTCACCCTAAAAATTCACCCTAAACCTCACGCTAAAACCTAAACCTAAGCATAACCCTACCCCTAAACCTAACCCTTATCCCTAACCATAAACACTAACCCTAAACCTAACCCAAACCATAATCCTAAACCTTAACCCTAATGCTAACCCTCAACCAAAACCCTAACTCTAAACCCTAAAATTAACCTTAACCCTAACCCTAAACCTAAATCCTAAACTTTACCCCTAACCCTAACCCTAACCCTAACCCTAAAACCTAACCCTAACGCTAACCATAAACCATAACCATAACCCTAACACTTAATCCTAACCATAAACTCTGACCGTAACCCCAACCCTAACCCTAACCCTAAAGCCTAATCCTAAACTTAACACTAAACCCTAACCCTAACCCCTACCCCTAACCTCTAACCCTAAACCCTACCCTTCACTCTTAACCCTAATCGCTAACCCTAACCGTAACCGTAACCCTAAACCTTAACCCTAACCCTAACCCCTATACCTAACCATAACACTATCCCCTAAACCTAACCCAACCCCTAACCATAACCTTAACCCAAAACCTAAAAACTAACCCTAACCCTAAATATAACCCTAACCTTACTCCTAACACTAACCTTAACCATAACCCTAACCCCTAACCCTAACCCTAACCCTACCCCTAACCCTAACCCCTAACTCTAACCTTAACCCTAACCCTAACCCCTAACACTAACCCTAACCCTAAATCCTAACCATAAACCCTAACCCTAACCCCTAACCCTAACCCTAACCCTAACCCCTAACACTAACCCTAGCCCTCACCCTAAAAACTAACCCTAACCCTAACGCTAAAACCTAACCCTAACCATAACCCTACCCCTAAACCTAACCCCTAACCCTAACCATAAACCCTAACCCTAAACCTAACCCAAACCATAATACTAAACTGTAACCCTAACCTTAACCCTAACCCTAAACATAAAGCCTAAACTTTACCCTTAACCCTAAACCATCACCCTAACCCTAAACCTGACCTTAAATCCTAGCCATAACACTAACAGTAACCCTAAACCTAAACCTTAACCCTAAACCCTAACCCTAACCCTAACAATAAACTTTACCCTAACCCTAAACCCTAAACCTAAACCTAACCCTAACCCTAAAAACTAAACCTAACCCTTAACCCTAACCATAAAACCTAACCGTAAGCCTAACTTTAACCCTAAAGCCTAACCCTAACCCTAACCCTAAACCCTACCCTTCACCCTTAACCCTAATCCCTAAGCCTAACCGTAACCCTAACCCTAACACCTAAACCTAACCCTAACTCGTAAACATAAACCTAACCCTAACCCTAAACCTAACCATAACCTTAATCCTAACACTAACTCTAACCATAACCCTAACCGCTAACCCTAACCCTAACCCTAATCCTAACCATAAACCCTAAACCTAACCCTTAACCCTAACACTACCCCCTAACCGTAACCCAAACCCTAATCCTAAACCCTCACCCTAAAACTAAACCTAACCCTAAAACCTAACCCTAACCATTACCCTACCATAACCCTAAACCATCACCCTAACCCTTACCCTGACCTTAAATCCTAACGATAACACTAACCGTAACCCTAAACCTAAACCTTAACAGTAAACCCTAACCCTAGCACTAAACTTTACCCTAACCCTAAACCCTAAACCTAAACCTAACCCTAACCCTAACCCCTAATCCTAACCGTAACCCTAACCCCTAAACCTAACTTTAAACCTAACCCTAACCCTAACCCTAACCCTAACGCTAAAACCTAACCCTAACCCTAACTCTAAAACCTAACTCTATCCCTAACCATACCCTAAACCTCAACAATAAGCCTAAACGTAACACTGACCCTAAACCTGACCCTCAATCCAAACCCTAAACCTAAACCCTAACACTAACCCTAACCCTAAAGCAAACCCTAACCCCTAAACCTAACCCTAACCCCTAACCCTAACCCTAACTCTAACCCTAACCCTAAGCCTAACACTAAACCCTAACACTAACCCTAGCCCTCACCCTAAAAATTCACCCTAAACCTCACGCTAAAACCTAACCCTAAGCATAACCCTACCCCTAAACCTAACCCTTATCCCTAACCATAAACACTAACCCTAAACCTAACCCAAACCATAATCCTAAACCTTAACCCTAACACTAACCCTCAACCAAAACCCTAACTCTAAACCCTAAACTTAACCTTAACCCTAACCCTAAACCTAAATCCTAAACTTTACCCCTAACCCTAACCCTAAAACCTAACCCTAACACTAACCCTAAACCTAACCCTAAAACCAAACCCTAACCCTAACCCTACCCTAATGCTAAACCATCACCCTAAACCAAAAACTGACCATAAATCCTAACCCTAACCCTAACACGAACCCTAAACATAAACCCTAACCCTTTACCCTAACGAAAAACCGTAACCCTAACCCCTAACCCTAACTATAACCATAGCACTCACCCTAAAAAATAACCCTAACCCTAAACCAAATGCTAAAATCTAACACTAAGACTAACCCTAACCCTAACCCTAACCCTAACCCGTAACCTAACACGTAACCTTAACCCCTAAGCCTAACCCCTAACACTAACCCTAACCATAACCATAACACTAACCTAACCCTAAAACCTAACCCTAACCCTAACCCTAACCCTAAAAACTAACCCTAACCCTAACCATACCCTAAACCTCAACCATCACCCTAAACCTAACCCTATCCCTAACCCTAACTCTAACCCCAAAAATAAACCCTAACACTAACCCTAAACCAAACCTTTACCCTAACCCTAAACCCTAAACCTAAACCTACCCCTAACCCTAAACTCTAACCCTAACTGTTAACCCTAACCATAAACCCTAACAGTAAGCCTTACTTTAACCATAAAGCCTAACCCTAACCCTAACCCAAAACCCTACCCTTCACCTTTAACCCTAATCCCTAGGCCTAACGGTAACCCTAATTCTAACCCTAAACCTTAACACTAACCCTAACCCTAACCCATAAACCTAACCCTCCCCCTCACTCTTATCCTCAGCCTGACCCTAACACGAAACCTAACCATAAAACTAAATGTAACCCTAAAACCTAAGCCTAACCCTAACTCTAAAACGTATACTTAGGCGTAACGATACCCTAAACCTCAACCATCACCCTAACCGTAACCCTGACCCTAAACCATACCCTAAATCCTAACCCTAAACCTAAACACTAACACTAACCCTAACCCTAAGCCTAACCCTAACCCTAACACCTAACCCTAACCCCTAACCATAACCCTAACCCTAAACCTAAAAACTAACCCTAACCGTAACCCTAACACTAACCCTAACACTAACCCTAAGCCTAACCCTAACCATAACACTAAGCCTAACCCTAACCCTAGGACCTAACCCTAATCCTAACCATAACTCTAAAACCTAACCCTAACCCTAAACATACCCTAACCTAATCTTAACCCCTAACCCTAACCCCTAATCCTAACCCTAAACCTAACCATAACCATAACACTAACCCTAACCCTAAAACCTAACGCTAACCCTAACGCTAACTCTAAAATCTAACCCTAACCCTAACCATACCCTAAACCTCAACCATCACCCTAAACCTAACCCTATCCCTAACCCTAACCCTAACCCTAACCCAAACCTTAACCCTAACCCTGAACCCTAACCCTAACCCTAAACCCTAACCCTAACCCTAAACCCTAACCCTAACCCTAAACCCTAACCCTAAAGCCTAACCCTAAACCTAACCCTAAACCCTACCCTAACACTAATCCCAACCCTAACCCTAACCCTAAACCCTAACCGTAACTCCTAACCCTAACACTAACCCTAACCCTAAAACCTAACCCTAAACATAACCCTAAACCTAATCCTCAAACCTAAACCTAAACAACCCTACCCTAACCCTAAACCATCACCCTAACCCTAACCTGACTTTAAATCCTAGCCATAACACTAACAGAAACCCTAAACCTAAACCTTAACCCTAAACCCTAACCCTAACCCTAACAATAAACTTTACGCTAACCCTAAACCCTAAACCTAACCCTAACCCTAACCCTAAACTCTAACCCTAACCCTTAACCCTAACCATAAAACCTAACCGTAAGCCTAACTTTAACCCTAAAGCCTAAACCTAACCCTAATCCTAAACCCTACCCTTCACCCTTAACCCTAATCCCTAAGCCTTACCGTAACCCTAAACCTAACCCTAACCCCTAAACCTAACCCTAACTCGTAAACATAAATCTAACCCTAACCCTAAAACCTAACCCTAACCCTAATCCTAACCATAAATCCTAAACCTAACCCTTAACCATAACACTACCCCCTAACCCTAACCCTAACCCCTAACACTAACCTTAGCCCTCACTCTAAAAACTCACCCTAATCCTAACCCTAAAGCCTGATCCTAAACCTACCCTAAACCCTAACCTTAACCCCTAACCCTAACCTCTAACCCTAAACCCTACCCTTCACCCTTAACCGTAATCCCTAAACCTAACCTTAACCATAACCCTAACCCTAAACCTTAACACTAACCCTAACCCTAACCCCTAACCCTAACCGTAACCCTAACCCCTAAACCTAACTCTAACCCCTAACCCTAACCATAACCCTAAAACCTAACCCTAACCTTGATCCTAACACTAACCCTAAAGATAATCTTAACCAAAACATTAACACTAACCACTAACCCTAACCCTTACCCTAACCCTTAACCCTAACCATAAACACTAACCCTAACCCCTAACCCTAACACTAACCCCTAAACCTAACCCTAACCCTACCCCTTAAACCTAAACATAAACCAAAACCCTAACCCAAACCCTAACCCTAAACCCTAACCCTAACCCTAACGCTAACCTTAATCCTAAACCCTAACGCTAAAGCCTAACCCTAACCTTAACCCTAAACCCTACCCTTGACCCTTAACCCTAATCCCTAAGCCTAACCGTAACCCTAACCTAACCCTAAACCCTAACCTTAATCCTTAACCCTATTCCCTAACCCTAAGCATAACCCTAACCCTAACCCGAAACCTTAACACTAACCCAACTCTAACCCTAACCCCTAATCCTAACTTTAACCCTAACCAATACCCCAACCCTAACACGAAAACTTAACCCTAACCCTAAGCCTAACCCTGACTGTAAAACCTAACCCTAACCCTAACCATACCGTAAACCTCAACCAATACCCTAATCTTAACCCTAAGCCTAACCCTAATTCTAACCTTAAAAACTAACTCTAACCCTAACCCTAACTCTAAAACCTACAGCCTAACCTTATCCCTAACCCTAACGCTAACCCTACCCCTAACTCTAACCCTTAACACTAACCATAAACCGTAACCCTACTCCAAACCCTAATCCTAAAACATAACTCTAACCCCAAAACCTTACCCTAATGCTAACTCTATACCCTAACCCTAACCCTTAACCCTAATCATAAACACTGACTATAACCACAACACTAACCCTACCCCTGAAGCCTAATCCTAACCCTAACCCTAACCCTAAACCCTAAACCCTAACCCTAACCCTATCCCTAACCCTAACCCTAACCCTAAAAAATAACCCTAACCCTAAACCTAACCCTAAACCTAACCCTAACCCTAACACTAAACCTAACAATTAACCCTAATCATAAAACCTAACCCTAACCCAAACCCTAACTCTAAAACCTAACCCTAACCCTAACTCTAAAACCTACTCTAACCCGAACCATACCCTAAACCTCAACCATAACCCTAACCATAACACTGACCCTAAACCTGACCCTCAATCCAAACCCAAACTTAACCCTAACATTAACCCTAACCCTAAAGCAAACCCTAACCCCTAAACCTAACCCTAACCCCTAACCCTAACCCTAACTCTAACCCTAACCATAACCCTAACCCTAACCCCTAACACAAACCCTAGCCCTCACCCTAAAAATTCACCCTAACCCTAACCCTAAAACCTAACCCTAACCATAACCCTACCCCTAAACCTAACCCTTATCCCTAACCATAAACACTAACCCTAAACCTAACCCAAACCATAATCCTAAACCTTAACCCTAACGCTAACCCTCAACCAAAACCCTAACTCTAAACCCTAAAATTAACCTTAACCCTAACCCTAAACCTAAATCCTAAACTTTACCCCTAACCCTAACCTAACCCTAACCCTAACCCTAAAACCTAACCCTAACGCTAACCATAAACCATAACCATAACCCTAACACTTAATCCTAACCATAAACTCTGACCGTAACCCCAACCCTAACCCTAACCCTAATGCCTAATCCTAAACCTAACACTAAACCCTAACCCTAACCCCTACCCCTAACCTCTAACCCTAAACCCTACCCTTCACTCTTAACCCTAATCCCTAACCCTAACCGTAACCCTAACCCTAACCCTAAACCTTAACCCTAACCCTAACCCCTAAACCTAACCGTAACACTATCCCCTAAACCTAACTCAACCCCTAACCATAACCTTAACCCAAAACCTAAAAACTAACCCTAACCCTAACCCTAAATATAACCCTAACCTTACTCCTAACACTAACCTTAACCATAACCCTAACCCCTAACCCTAACCCTAACCCTACCCCTAACCCTAACCCCTAACTCTAACCTTAACCCTAACCCTAACCCCTAACACTAACCCCTAACCCTAACCCTAACCCCTAACACTAACCCTAGCCCTCACCCTAAAAACTAACCCTAACCCTAACGCTAAAACCTAACCCTAACCATAACCCTACCCCTAAACCTAACCCAAACCATAATACTAAACTGTAACCCTAACCTTAACCCTAACCCTAAACATAAAGCCTAAACTTTACCCCTAACCCTAACCCTAACCCTAAACCATCACCCTAACCCTAAACCTGACCTTAAATCCTAGCCATAACACTAACAGTAACCCTAAACCTAAACCTTAACCCTAAACCCTAACCCTAACCCTAACAATAAACTTTACCCTAACCCTAAACCCTAAACCTAAACCTAACCCTAACCCTAAACTCTAAACCTAACCCTTAACCCTAACCATAAAACCTAACCGTAAGCCTAACTTTAACCCTAAAGCCTAACCCTAACCCTAACCCTAAACCCTACCCTTCACCCTTAACCCTAATCCCTAAGCCTAACCGTAACCCTAACCCTAACACTAAACTTTACCCTAACCCTAAACCCTAAACCTAAATCTAACCCTAACCCTAACCCCTAATCCTAACCGTAACCCTAACCCCTAAACCTAACTTTAAACCTAACCCTAACCCTAACCCTAACCCTAACTCTAAAACCTAACCCTAACCCTAACTCTAAAACCTAACTCTAACCCTAACCATACCCTAAACCTCAACCATAAGCCTAACTGTAACACTGACCCTAAACCTGACCCTCAATCCAAACCCTAAACCCTAACACTAACCCTAACCCTAAAGCAAACCCTAACCCCTAAACCTAACCCTAACCCCTAACCCTAACCCTAACTCTAACCCTAACCCTAAGCCTAACACTAAACCCTAACACTAACCCTAGCCCTCACCCTAAAAATTCACCCTAAACCTCACGCTAAAACCTAAACCTAAGCATAACCCTACCCCTAAACCTAACCCTTATCCCTAACCATAAACACTAACCCTAAACCTAACCCAAACCATAATCCTAAACCTTAACCCTAATGCTAACCCTCAACCAAAACCCTAACTCTAAACCCTAAAATTAACCTTAACCCTAACCCTAAACCTAAATCCTAAACTTTACCCCTAACCCTAACCCTAACCCTAACCCTAAAACCTAACCCTAACGCTAACCATAAACCATAACCATAACCCTAACACTTAATCCTAACCATAAACTCTGACCGTAACCCCAACCCTAACCCTAACCCTAAAGCCTAATCCTAAACTTAACACTAAACCCTAACCCTAACCCCTACCCCTAACCTCTAACCCTAAACCCTACCCTTCACTCTTAACCCTAATCGCTAACCCTAACCGTAACCCTAACCCTAAACCTTAACCCTAACCCTAACCCCTATACCTAACCATAACACTATCCCCTAAACCTAACCCAACCCCTAACCATAACCTTAACCCAAAACCTAAAAACTAACCCTAACCCTAAATATAACCCTAACCTTACTCCTAACACTAACCTTAACCATAACCCTAACCCCTAACCCTAACCCTAACCCTACCCCTAACCCTAACCCCTAACTCTAACCTTAACCCTAACCCTAACCCCTAACACTAACCCTAACCCTAAATCCTAACCATAAACCCTAACCCTAACCCCTAACCCTAACCCTAACCCTAACCCCTAACACTAACCCTAGCCCTCACCCTAAAAACTAACCCTAACCCTAACGCTAAAACCTAACCCTAACCATAACCCTACCCCTAAACCTAACCCCTAACCCTAACCATAAACCCTAACCCTAAACCTAACCCAAACCATAATACTAAACTGTAACCCTAACCTTAACCCTAACCCTAAACATAAAGCCTAAACTTTACCCTTAACCCTAAACCATCACCCTAACCCTAAACCTGACCTTAAATCCTAGCCATAACACTAACAGTAACCCTAAACCTAAACCTTAACCCTAAACCCTAACCCTAACCCTAACAATAAACTTTACCCTAACCCTAAACCCTAAACCTAAACCTAACCCTAACCCTAAAAACTAAACCTAACCCTTAACCCTAACCATAAAACCTAACCGTAAGCCTAACTTTAACCCTAAAGCCTAACCCTAACCCTAACCCTAAACCCTACCCTTCACCCTTAACCCTAATCCCTAAGCCTAACCGTAACCCTAACCCTAACACCTAAACCTAACCCTAACTCGTAAACATAAACCTAACCCTAACCCTAAACCTAACCATAACCTTAATCCTAACACTAACTCTAACCATAACCCTAACCGCTAACCCTAACCCTAACCCTAATCCTAACCATAAACCCTAAACCTAACCCTTAACCCTAACACTACCCCCTAACCGTAACCCAAACCCTAATCCTAAACCCTCACCCTAAAACTAAACCTAACCCTAAAACCTAACCCTAACCATTACCCTACCATAACCCTAAACCATCACCCTAACCCTTACCCTGACCTTAAATCCTAACGATAACACTAACCGTAACCCTAAACCTAAACCTTAACAGTAAACCCTAACCCTAGCACTAAACTTTACCCTAACCCTAAACCCTAAACCTAAACCTAACCCTAACCCTAACCCCTAATCCTAACCGTAACCCTAACCCCTAAACCTAACTTTAAACCTAACCCTAACCCTAACCCTAACCCTAACGCTAAAACCTAACCCTAACCCTAACTCTAAAACCTAACTCTATCCCTAACCATACCCTAAACCTCAACAATAAGCCTAAACGTAACACTGACCCTAAACCTGACCCTCAATCCAAACCCTAAACCTAAACCCTAACACTAACCCTAACCCTAAAGCAAACCCTAACCCCTAAACCTAACCCTAACCCCTAACCCTAACCCTAACTCTAACCCTAACCCTAAGCCTAACACTAAACCCTAACACTAACCCTAGCCCTCACCCTAAAAATTCACCCTAAACCTCACGCTAAAACCTAACCCTAAGCATAACCCTACCCCTAAACCTAACCCTTATCCCTAACCATAAACACTAACCCTAAACCTAACCCAAACCATAATCCTAAACCTTAACCCTAACACTAACCCTCAACCAAAACCCTAACTCTAAACCCTAAACTTAACCTTAACCCTAACCCTAAACCTAAATCCTAAACTTTACCCCTAACCCTAACCCTAAAACCTAACCCTAACGCTAACCCTAAACCATAACCATAACCCTAACCCTTAATCCTAACCATAAACCCTGACCGTAACCCCAACCCTAACCTCTAACCCTAAACCCTACCCTTCACTCTTAACCCCAATCCCTAACCCTAACCCTAACCCTAACCCTAACCCTAACCCTAACCCTTCACTCTTAACCCCAATCCCTAACCCTAACCGTAACCCTAATCCTAACCCTAACCCTAAACCTTAACCCTAACCCGTAAACCTAACCGTAACCCTAACCCCTAAACCTAACCCTAACCCCTAACCATAACCTAAACCCCTACCCTAACCCTCACCCTAAAGCCTAATCCTAACCCTAACCCTAACCCTAAACCCTTACTTTAACCCCTAACCCTAACCTTAACCCTGACCCTAACCCCTAACACTAACCCTAACCCTTAATCCTAACCATAAACTCTAAACCTAAACCCTAACCCTAACCCCTAACACTAACCCTAGCCCTCATCCTAAAAACTAACCCTAAACCTAATGCTAAAACCTAACCCTAACCATAAACCTACCCCTAAACCTCACCCTTAACCCTAACCATAAACCCTAACCCCAACCCAAACCCTAATCCTAAAGCCTAATCCTAACCCTAACGCTAACCTTAAAACTAAACCCTAACCTTAATCCCTAACATTAACCCTAACCCTAAACCCTAACATTAAGCCTAACCCTAAACCAAACCCTAAAACCTAACACTACCATAACCCCACCATAACCCTAAACCATCACCCTAACCCTAAACCTGACCTTAAATCCTAACCATAACACTAACCCTAACCCTAAACCTAAACCTTAACCCTAAACCCTAACCCTAACCCTAACCCTAACCTTTACCCTAACCCTAAACCCTAAACCTAAACCTAACCCTAAACTCTAACCCTAACCCTTAACCCTAACCGTAAACCCTAACTGTAAGCCTAACTTTAACCCTAAAGCCTAACCCTTACCGGAACCCTAAACCCTACCCTTCACCCTTAACACTAATTTCTAACCCTAACCTTAACCCTAAAAACAACAACAACAACAACAAAAATAAAACACACACAAAAGCCAGTTTATGGTTAAGATTAGGGTTAGAGTTAGGGTTAGGGTTAGGGTTAGGGTTTGGGTTAGGGTTGGGTTAGGGTTAGGGGTTAGTGTTAGGGTTATGGTTAGGATTAGGGTTAGGGTTAGGGGTAAAGGTTAGGCTTTAGGTTTAGGGTTAGCGTTAAGGTTAGGCTTTAGGGTTAGGGTTAGGGTTAGTGTGAGGGTTAGGGTGAAGGTGAGGGTGAGGGTGAGGGTGAGGGTTAGGGTGAGAGTAAGGCTAGGGTTATGGCCCGGGAATCGCAAGTATTTATAGGGTTAGATTTAGGATTAGGATTAGGGTTAGTGTTAGGATTATGGTTAGTGTTAGGGTTTGGGTTAGGGTTGGGTTAGGGTTAGGAGTTAGTGTTAGGGTTATGGTTAGGATTAGGTTTAGGTTTAGGGTTAGGGTTAGGGGTAAAAGTTAGGCTTTAGGTTTAGGGTTATGGTTAAGGTTAGGCGTTAGGGTTAGGGTTAGGGTTAGGGTTAGGGGTTAGGGTTAGAGTTAGGGTTAGGTTTAGGTTTAGGGTTAGTGATAGGGTTTAGGGTTAGTGTTAGGGTTAGGGGTTAGGGTTTAGGGTTAGGTCTTATGGTTAGTGTTAAGGGATAGGGTTAGGGTTTATTCCTAGGGTTAGGGTTTAGGGTTAGAGTTAGTGTTAGGGTTAGGGTTTAGGGTTAGGGTTTAGGGTTAGGGTTAGGGTTATGGTTTAGGGTTTGGGTTAGGGTTAGGATTAGTGTTAGGGTTAGGGGTGAGAGTGAGGGAGAGGGTGAGGGTGAGGCTGAGGGTGAGGGTGAGGGTTAGTGTTAGGGTTGGGGTGAGAATGAGGGAGAGTGTGAGCTTGAGTGTGAGGGTGAAGGTTAGGGTGAGCGTGAGGGTTTAGGTGAGGGTAAGGCTAGGGTTATGGCTTGGGTTATGGCAAGTATTATTTATGGGGTTTTATAGGAGTATAAAAGTTTTATTAATCTAGGAAATGTTTGACTTGCCAGCTCTAAAAGTTCGAAGTTCAAATTAAATTGGGAGAAATTATATAGTTGTGGTAATTAAATGTCTAAAGTATAAAAAATTGTTGAGAAAATAAAATGTGTTTTCTTTGAAAATAATTAGGAATTCAAAATAAGTTCCTTATTGGTCTCAGTAAAAAAGAGGAATAATTATGTGATCCTAACTAAAATTTTTCTATGCAAAAAACTAGTTTAAAATCTAATTGATATCAACATAATTATAAAAAGTATTATAATCTTTAAATCATATATGGATATCTATATATATGTGTGTGTGTATATATATATATATTTTTTGATGATTTTTTCCGTGTTAAAATTTCAAGGCTTTAACAGAGATGATTCTTGGAATGCTCCAAGGGCTCGGAGTAATACAAGAAATTTATTCTCTCTTTTTAAAGGAAATATTTTAAATTTAACAGATCTAATATATTGGAAATTGCATTGAAAGCCTTATCAAAAAAAGTTAACGATTATATTTTAAATGTTATGAAGGTTTTTGCCTCTGAGAAGGCCAAAATCAACATATTTCTTAAATATAGTCAAAATTTTCATCAGCAGTAGAATCTCAAGAAAGATAAAAGCCTCAAGCAGCCTGCATTTTGAATGGGCTGGGGGTGGGACAGTGTTTGTCCTTTTGGATCGGACCAATAAGTATCAGACATTTAAGTTTTACTGAATAAGTTTCTTTGCCTTTTAATTAAAGATACCTACTTAAGTTACCTTATACATTAGCTTTTATAATATAATCAAGCTCTCATATAAATTAAGTTACCTGAGAAGCCAATGTGTAAGTAATTGAATCCAAGTAAAATCTAAGAACAGTTAAGACAGCCACCATTACTGCCTGACTTTGGTAGCCGCCTGAATTCTTAACTAAGCTAGAGGCGAGGCAACATTTTTGGCTTGTGAATCAAATGTAAACATCAACTAAATTTGCTTTGTTTTTAAATGAAGATACCTACTTTAATTACTTAAATAAATTAGCTTTTTAAATTATAATCAAGGTTTTCAGGTAAATGAAAAGCCAATATTTTTATAAACAATTCTAATAAAGAGCAGAAACAGCGAGTGAGATTTTTGTTTGCAATATAAATTTGACTGTCATTTAAAAGAACAGATTAGACAGCCGCCATGATGGCCACATGGCTTGCTGGTCCCCTTGGAAGCCATAGGGGGCAACCCCTTCCTTTGTAAATAATTTGATTAAGTATTCTAAGCTACTGAAGGCCTTCCCATGGTCCCTCTGTGGATGCAAATAAAGCCTAAGGGGATAGTCTTCAAAAAATAAAATTCCAGCTTAATAAAAAGGAGAAATTTGAAAAGTTTTGAAATCTCTTTCACTGCTATTTATAGGATAAACTGATGATTGTTATTAAAATATTAAATCTAATTAGTCCTAGTGGTCACTCACCATAACCTTAAGAGAAATTGTTTCATGTGACAAAGTTTTTTAAATGAAACTCTATGTAGCCTGAAAATTATTTTTGAAGGAAATAAGGAGAGGTTTCCTCCAAATGTCGTAAGGATTGTAATTGATAACCAACACATTAGGCCTCAGAAGGTGGAGATAAGAAAAGATTGTCTTAAAACTTTAAATGACTTTCAGAAATTATTAGGGGACGTTAACTGGTTAAGACCTTATCCGAAGATCTCTACAGGAGAACTGACAAATTTCCTTAATTTACTTAGAGGTGACTCTAATCTTTCCTCTCCCCAACATTAACAAATGAAGCTAGGAATGAGTTGCTAAGAGTGGAACAGGCAATTTCATCAGCGGAAGTAGCACGGGTACAAACCGAATTGCCTTTATTGGGACAAAGTAACTCAACTACAAATAGTCCCACTGGAGTCATCATTCCAAATAGAAATTCTCCTGCCATTATTGAATGGGTCCACTTAGGGCATCAGTCCTCTAAAACAGCGGTTACATATGTAGAACTAATGATCATACAAAAAATTCAGACCGAGTCATACTGACCAGTCATACTTCTGAAAAAAGAATTGAACTAGAAGCCATTAAGGCTGCATTGCAGGATTTCCAAGACCTCTTAATACCGTCTCTGATTCCTTTTATGCTGTGAACTTGGTGAATAGAATTGAAACTGCCCAGTTGAAATGGCTTAGTGACCAAAGTTTATTTTTACTATTTAAACAAGTTCAGCAGATTTTACAGTAGAGACAATATCCTTTTTAAATCACTCACATCAGGGCACATAGTGTCTAACCTGGTCCTTTAACAAAAGGAAATGCACAGGCTGATCAATTGGTTGCTTTATTAAAAGAAGTCTTAGAATCTCATCAACTTTTACATCACCTGCCAAAATGCTGTCTAAACAATTCTCAATCACTCGACAGCAAGCAAAACAGATTATTAAGGAATGTCCCACTTGCATGATACATCTGCCTCAAGGGCCTAACACAGGAATCAACCCTAGAGGATTGCACAGAGACCATATCTGGCAAATGGATGTAAGGCACTATACTTCCTTTGGACGCCTTGGGGCATTACCTGTCTGTAGACACCTTTTCAAAAGTCCTATAGGCTACTGCATCTACAGGAGAAAGGGCAAAACAGGTTATTAATCATTGCCTAGCTGCTTTTGCCGTCATGGGACTTCCAAAAATTTTTAAAACTGATAATGGGCCTGCTTACACAAGCGGTCAATTCCAGGAATTTTGTAAAAGATGGAAAATTCAGCACATTACAGGAATACCATATAATTCCCAAGGACAGGCCATTATTGAACGACAGCATCAGTTGCTAAAATCCCAACTTGAAAAACAAAAAGGGGGGATTGTGGAGAAATCACCTGCGGGTAGGCTGCACCAAGCCTTGATTACTTTAAATTCTTTCACTTGTGATGATGATGGAAAGACATCTATGGAGCTACATTGGTGTCAGAATAAAACGAAAGAAAATGGTTTAGTTAGATGGCAGGATCCCAAATCTGGTTTATGGAAGGGACCTGATACATCATTAACCTTTGGCAGAGGGTATGCTTGTATATTCCCAGAGAATTTTTCCAAACCTGTGTGGATTCCTGCTAGAAATATTAAACTGCAACAGGGATCCAAGAGAGAAACTAGGAAGGCTAATAAGGACCTTGTGCCTGGAGCCACACCATGCAGCCACAGACAATCAACTACCTCAGCCAGAGAGAGCAGCGACTCCAAGCAATCCACTAAAGATGAGTAAGAGGAGGACAAGCCAGACAACAAACAGCCCGGAGACCACCTGAGGCATGGTAAGAAAGACGGTACAGACGCCTGAGAACGTCTTTCCTGCCATGCTAGCAGTGATCAGCTATACGGTAACATTACCTGGGGCAAATGGGGCAAATGGGGAAGTATTTTGGACTTATGATTCCTGACCCTTCATGGGTCGGAATCCTTATGTGAGCTGATCCCCCACCTAATGTTGTATGCGAGAGGAACATGGGTGAGGAAAGGAAGTAGGGGACTATTCACTACTTGCTCCTGGGAGAGGTGCAGAGAATATAACTAAGACCTTGTCTGTACAAAAAGAAATTGACAGCCACTTTGAAATTGAATTGCCATGACCTAGAGCAAAGGATATCCTTATATGATATTATTCTACAATGTCATTATAGTTTTTTATATTTTACAACAGCATATTGTACAATTATCCCAAACAAACTTACAAACTAATTCTTTGCATGTTTGGCAGCATTTTACACACACACACACACACACACACACACACACACACACACACACAAAGGGCATGAAAGGATTTAATCCCTTCCAGAAAGAAATTACGGCCTCCCTGGGAAGGCACTTGAGCATTCTATATTGGCCTCTTTTGCCAAGAGGGACCCTCTGACAGCTGTTGCCTGAGCTTTTTGTTCATACTCATGTTGAAGCCTTATAGTGGCTGGTACCATGGATCTGTCTCTGGCCCAATGGCATGAGCTGGGCCCTTCCTGGAGAAGAAACCTGGACTCCCTAAAGATCAGTGATCAGTGCAAGGCCCCACCGGGGGCCGAGGTGGGATGCCAAGGCAGGTGCTGGGCGTGGAGGCCACGGGGGCATAGGCTACCAAGGAGACAGAACTGAACCTCACGTCACCCTGCTTGGCCCCGGAAGATGGCTGGTTAGCCAGAGACGGGTAAGATTCCTTAAGGAAGGAACAACCTAAGACAGGCACAGTCGCAGTGGGGCCATCAGGATAGAACTTGGGGTCAACAGAAGTGGGGCACAGACCCTCACCCCCCCCACAACATTGCAGGGGCTTGAATCCTCGCCCCTTCTGAGGGAGGTCTCCTGTCCCCATGGCTGCTTCATGCTTCCCACATCCAGCTCAGATCAGGACCCAGGCAACAAACAGAGACTTGGCTGACAGCAGCTGCCCTATATCTAAATCCACCCTAGCATCGGGAATTCTCAGGGCCTACTCAGGGATGCAACTAATCCTTTCCATTAATATTTACAGGGTAAACTAAGATTGTTGTTAGAGTATTAAATTTGACAGTAAAATAATAGTCCAGTTTTCAGATTAATTTAAATTGGCTAATTGAAATACGTGATTATTCAAGAAAATTTAATTGTACTGGACAAAAAACTGTTCCTGAAGTATTAACTAAAATTTCTATTGGTAGTTCACCTCATGGTAAAATTCCTTAACATGCAAAGAACCTAAAGCAGTCATATTTTTGTGCAAAAATTTAAAATTTAAAGTTATTAAGACTGCATTATAAAATTTCCAAAAAAAGCCTCCATTAATCAAAAAAAGGGGGGGCGGGATAGTGGAAAAATATCATGTAAAGGAAAAATATCCTGAAAGTAAATTACATCTAGAAAACTTTTTACTTTGAAAACTAATTTTCATTTGTAATACTAACAGCAAGGCACCCATGAAAAATACACATGGTGTCAAAATAGGTCAAAGGAAAGTTGCTTGGGAGAAAAATGAAAAGGATCCCAAGTCAAATTTATAAAAAAGATTGCTTTATTAACTTCTGGTCGAGAATATGTTTGTGTATTTTCAGGAAAACAAGACCAGGAAATAACAAGACCATGTTGATTCCTGCAACAGAGAGGAATTGCTGCAGCCATGAAGATAAGAGGAGAAACAGTTCAGAGATGGAAGACGGTGACGACGCCTTGCAATGCTAGCACTCAGCAGCTTTGCATCGCTGCAGGTTGCCCAGGACCAAACCAGAGGGTCGGACCTGCATTACCACCATTTTCCACCATCCACATATCACTGCTGACATGAACACATAAGGAACTGTTTGACATTGAAACTGCTCAGAACTATTAGACATTGAAACTGGGACTCAGAACTGTTGGACACTTGAAACTGGGACTCACACTTATATGATTATTTCAACATTCTTTTTACAGGAAAGAAACGGGGGAGATGTCGGAAACCAATCTTTGTGCCACTAATAGAGAGATGTGGAAAGGTCGTCAACCTTAATTGCTCTGAAAGTTCGAAGCTAATCACTTACTGTTTAGTTGAAACATTGTTATCAGAAGCAGCCTCCACTGGATTTCTGTTATTGGAGTTTCTTGCTTAAAGGTTGTGGGTATATCCCATATTCTCAATAAAAGGGATAGCAAGGTCAGAGTGGGGGCAGTCTTCCCACTAGAGGTTGGCTCCCGCCAACCCCAATATTCCCAAATTAATACTTTTCTAGTCTCTTTTCATTTGTGTGCGGCCTTCTCCAATATCCGAACCCTGAACCGGGACCCTGAACCACGCGGGACTTGAAAGAGGTTCCCACAGCACCTGAGTAGCAACTCCAGAGTTTTCCAGAATGGACTGAGTTCCAGGAGCCAGCAAAGCAGCAAGGAAAAGAGGATATATAAATGGAAAACAGGTGGCACCCGAAAACCAGCGAAGACGTCAGCGGCTGACTGCTGGGCGGGCGCCCCCCCCCTCTGCCCCCCGCTCCTGGGTGGTGGAGAGGTGGGCGGTGGTGTGAGTGTGGCGGTGGCCGATCTCCTCTGGCACCCCACCTCCAGTGGAACCCTGGAAGGCGGGGGGCTGTGGGTGGCGGGCTGTAGGGCATACGCCACCTGGGGTTTCCCCAGAGGCCCTGCGCCCTGGCCGCTGAAGGGAAACTGGAAAAGTTTGTGTTTGGGGGGGTACAGGCAGGGGGGCAGGAGGCGGGAATCGAATGCCTGACAGAGGACCCAGAGAACATACCCAGAACAGTCTTTGTGGCCCAGGACCCTCAACACCTAAACTCGGTGGACTCTGAAAGGCTGAAACTGGCGAGTGTCCACGGGACAAACAAGGAGGAATGGTTTTCTCTTATTTTGTCTCCTTTCACTTTCGTTTCTTTTCTTTTTTTTGGAATTGAATTTATGGGGGGAGACATAGGTTAATAAAGTGGTACAGGCTTTACAAGGAATACAAGAGGATAAAATGAAACCGTGTAAATACAGAAGAAGTTTTGCACTGTGGGTGAAAAGGGGCCACAGGCTAACCTGACCCACTCCGGGGAGGCCAGTGTGGAGGCCTGGCCTTGCCTGGCCTTGCAAACTCAAGACACCTAAAGTGACCATCCAGGCCGATCTGAAATTAAACAAAAAAAGGAAGAAAAAGAAAAAAAAGTTTTAAAGTAAAAAGCAGTCCATAGTGGGTAGTCACGCCCTAGGTCTGGTATCTTTCCCTGAGAGAGAACAGCTTTGAACTTACTGGTAGCTGAGGCTGTTGTCTTTCTGTGCCTCTATGATTCCATTTCTTTGGACTAGTCTAATGAATGTCAAGGTAATAAGTCACTTCCCCTTTTTCCCGGTGCCCAGGGTTCCTCCCAGGGCAGAGACCACAAATTCCCTCACTGTGACTGTAGTATATTTTTTTAAAAGCTAGGGACGAATGAATAAACAAGTGGAACAACTACTCTCTCCCTGTCTCTCTCCCTCTCCCTCTCCTTTCCCCACTCTTTTCAAACAAACAAACAAATGACCCTAGCAGGTTTGGCTCAGTGGATAGAGCGTCAGCTGGCGGACCGAGGGCCCCGGGTTGGATTCCGGTCAAGGCCACATCCCCGGGTTGTGGGCTCGATCCCCAGCAGGGGGTGTGCAGGAGGCGGCCGACCAGTGATTCTCTCTCATCGTGGATGTTTTTATGGCTTTCTCCCTCTCCCTTTCTCTCTGAAAACAATAAAGATATATAAAAACAACAACAACACAAATGTATGATTCCACCTCTATGTAGTAAAACGCATACTTGTACAATGTTTTGTGTTTCGTGTTATTAAAACAGTGACATGAAAATGGTGGGATGGGGGCGATGGGTAGGAGGATAAAAGGGAGGGGTTGACCTTAGCCATTTCAAAATGGTGGTTGCCTATACTCCCTTCTTTTTTTCTGTGTGTCTTTTTTTTTCTTTGTGACATGTATTTTTATTGACTTCAGAATCAATCAGGATGGGAGAAGGAGAGATGGAAACATACATCCACGATGAGAGAGAATCATGGTTCGGCTACCTCTTTCATGCCCTCTACTGGGGATTGAGCCCACAACCTAGGCAGGCGCCCTTGACCGGAATTGAACCTGGGACCCTAAGGTCCGAAGGCTGACATTTGTCCGCTCTACCCACT
Source organism: Corynorhinus townsendii (assembly GCA_026230045.1). Classification (NCBI taxonomy): domain Eukaryota; kingdom Metazoa; phylum Chordata; class Mammalia; order Chiroptera; family Vespertilionidae; genus Corynorhinus; species Corynorhinus townsendii. Next base: position 295,931 of record JAPDVU010000010.1, on the reverse strand, counting down.
AACTGAGTCAAACCGGCCAGGGCCACACCGATTTCTCATACTTAGGTGGGTGCAAGATAGACAGTTAACAGGCAACCATACACATGATAACAACGACAATGAAGGAATCTATGGTCTCTGTCCTGGCGCCTCACTGAGGATGTTTCTGTGTCTCTCTCTCCTGCCTCCCTTCCTCTCAGAAATTCATGAAAATGTACGAAATTAAAAAGAGAGAGAGAGAGAGAGAGAATGAGTAAAAGAAAGTGAAAAACAGCCATTCTCTGGAGCATTGTCCCAACCCCTTGAGAATCTGCTTCCCGGCAAGTGTGGACAGTTTGGCTCAAGTGAATGAATAAACGTTCTCTACAGGTTTGAATATTTTCACGTGAAAAACGATGTGTACACCTGCTGGTTTCTGAGGGCAGAGCAACGGAATCAGACCTCTGTGAGTTCTGCTGTGAAACTGTAGAGGAGTCTGTTTTTGTTGTCAAAAGCCAGGTCACCCTTAGAAAGAGTGTAGGAAAAACCAAATGGGATTTACAAAGAGGAAACAGACAGAATCGAACATAGGGATGCTCTGAGGACTGTGAGAGGGTATCTTCCCCTCTCCTCACTCATACTGCTTTCAGAAAACGATGGAAATGATCCTAAGAGGTGAAGAAGGTACTGAAGCTCTTGGAGAGACCGGGGCCCGCCATAAAGCGGACTATGGAGAGGTCTTGCCAGTTCCTGGCACCACAGGGTTGCATGCAACCCTACTTGAAGCTAGACCGGGTTTGCCATTCCCAGGGAAGTGAATGGAGAATGAGGCCTTCTCAGATCCCTGTGTCTTTTTCCATACACGTGAGCCCTTATAGACTCCTCAGCTCTAGGCTCCCTGCAAACCGGATAGATCGCCCTGTACTGGCTGCAGAGCCTCAGAGAAAAACATGCTCAGCTAGAAAGACACATGTCTAGAACAGGCGAATGGACTCGTTAGCCCATTGCCAACCCTCGCCAGTGCTCGAGGAATTAAAACAGCAATGTCCCCCTTTGATGACGCAGTCGGGACAGGGAGAGGTGTGTTGCTCCAAAATATCAAGGCACAACACATCCTCTTACCACCTCAACGGTTCCGATGCTGGGTTGAGGAGAGAGAGGCGATTGTAGAAAAGCACCTAATTAGGCAGGGGGCGGGGCTCGCATTGGGGTTTGTGTGTGTGTGTGTGTGTGTGTGTGTGTGTGTGTGTGTGTGTGTGTCTATGCGTGTGTGGCTACAGGAGAGAAGAATCGGCCTTCATTCCTACAGAAGGAATCCTCTCACTCTTGGCTTCCCTCCCAACATCTCGCAAACTCAGAGAGGAGACGCAAAAAAACCGCCAAAGATGGCCTGAAATGAAAACTCTGTCACTAAAAGCGGTGGATGGCAGGTAGCCATTTCCTAGGCTAGAATCTTCCCCGCCTTGAGAAAAGTCAAACTTTATCTTCACTGAGCCTGTCTATTGTCTTTTGCCCAATAGGATAACTGTATTCCTTTGTTATGTCAGGGGCATGCCCCTGTTTCCAGGCCCCTCGGGCACAACCAGCCTCCTTGTTCTCATTATCATTGTTGACTGTTCAGATTTGTCTCAAGTACACTCACAGGAAGCAATTCAGCTTTACCCCTGCCTATATGATTCCCACTCCCCCTTTCTCGCCCCTGCCCCAGGCCCAGAGGCCAAGGTCAGCACTTAGAATGAAACCCCCTCACCTGAGAGCTGAGAGGAAGGGAGCTGGGGCCTTCGGGGGATGGGGAGTAGGGGGTGGGAGGTGGGGTAGGAAACAAGGGGGAGGAGAGGAGATCAGGTCAGGGCAGGCCTGAAGATTCATTCCAATGGATCTCACTCCAAGGCTTCCTTCAAATGCAGAAAGCTCTCTGGAGACCTCAGGGCCTTGGACCTGGCCTCCGACTTCTCTGACTCCCCCACCTTTAGGCCACAGCTCACCAACTTCAGGGAGGGAGAGAGGGAGGGAGGGTGTTTGAGAAACAGGCCTGTCCCTGTGGAAAAGAGTGCCCTCCATCTGCCAACGCAGGAACCAGCCCTCACCTCACCCATCTGGCAATCACTCCAGGGGGTGGGGAGAGGGAGGGAGGGGTTTGAGGGGCGTGAGTCCAGGGTCCAAGGCAAAGGTAAACAGTAGATCTCGGTGTCCTAGGTTCCCTAGGACCGTGGTCCTCAAACTGGGGCTCGAGAGCCACAGGCAGCTCTTTGGCCCCCTGAGCGTGGCTCTTCCACAAAATACCATGGCCTGGGCGAGTCTATTTTGAAGAAGCGGCATTAGAAGAAGTTTAAGTTTAAAAAGTTTGGCTCTCAGAAGAAATTTCAATCGTTGTACTGTTGATATTTGGCTCTGTTCACTAATGAGTTTGCCGACCATTGCCCTAGGAGGAGAGACATAGATAGGTAGGAGTGGAGTGATGAGGGCCCCGGGAGGCCTGGAAAGGGATGATTTGACTCAATAACCCCGGGTCACTCACCGGACTGCCCAGCTCACTCTGCTCCACTTGCCGGTTTTTACCATCCACTCCTCGCCCCCCCCTCCCACTACATACACACACACACACACACACACACACACACACACACACACACACACACACAATGTTGTGGGGCGACCCACGAATGAAGACCACCAGGCAGCCAAATTGAAATTTAGGAAGCCTTTATTACGAACTCGAGTCCGGGTCCGCGTCTCCACTGACACACCAGGGAGCAGCGCGAGCCCCGAACACAGGGAGCAAGCAAGTTTTATCTCCAACGCAGGGGGATTTGGCAGAACCTGATTGGTTAAACTTGGGTCATAAGTGGCCTTTTTGATCAGCCTTGTGCTTTCCTTCAGTAGGATGTGCTTGGGGGTGTGTTGCTACAGGGTTAATTTAAAACAAAGGGCAGGAGTCATGCCTGGCTGGAGCATGACGAACCACATTCTTCTGAGCGTGGGTCACCTGCCAAACCTTAATATACAGTTGTTGTCTCAGTTTTGAATTGGGGTCACTTACGCCAGTACATTCCCTACTGGTCTTACCGGGGAATCAAATCATTGATTCCTGCTGTTCCCATTCCTCCTCTTGGGTGGGTTGGTAGTAAGTGTGTAAGACCATGAGTTTTACAGCTTGAATTCTAGTCTGTATGAATGTCAGTGGACTTCATATAAGGCAAGGCCCAATCAATAGTAGTAGTATAAGTAACGTAAGAGGGCCTGCTATAGCTGTAAGCAAGGTGGTCAACCATGGTGAACAGTTAAAAAGATTTTCATACCAGTTTCCTTCCTGTCTTCCTTTCTCTTCTCTATCTAATAGATGCTTGCGCAGCTGGCTCAAGCTCTCCCTGATTACTCCTGAATGATTGGTCTAATTGTCCAATAGTACTTTCTAGGGTGCCGAGGTCCTGGTCTACCTGTTTGCTTAATTCTTTGTAATTTTCCTTTGTTCTAAACTCTCAATTCCAAAGGCTGGGAGCAGCCCGCAGGGTCGCTCCAGCCATGTCCTGCTGGACATAGGACTGGAATGTAGATCTATCTTGCGAAAGCAGATTGTACAGAAGCAGAATTGAGCAAAGTTAATAATCTCTAAAAGTTATGTACAGTTTCTACTCCTGGAGCTACTGAGTCAGTGGGAATCAATCTCCTATAGCTCTGGTCCACAGGCACAGAAAAATTACCTTTGTGATGTGGGATGGATTTATGTGAGTTTCCAGGTCTCAGTCTGGAAGCTGAGGTAACTACCCTATTGTTTCAGCAAGTAAGTGCATGCAGAAGTCAGAATAGCAGGGTAAAAATTCAAACTGCATTTGATTTCTAACTACCTGCTTGGCACAGTTAGTTTTCTATTAACTCATCCCACTTCCTTTAAGGGCATTCTATGTTCTGTTCTTGCTCTCCTGTCCCCTAGCACATCTAGCTCTACTTAGCCCTGGACTTTCTAACTGGCTAGCAAAAATGTTCTTATAGTTATTAAGGCCCCTAGTACCACGGTCCCCATCAGTACTGTCCTCACTGAAGCCCAGTTCGATCCTGCAGGCGTCCAGTCTCCTCCTGGCCTGAGTGGATCCCAGGCTAGGGATTTCACTGGTGAGGCCACTGGTTGTCAGGATCCAGGCCTTTTCCTGATGCAGGAGCTGGGTGGGAGTGGTGTAGCCAGGTCTGGACGCGGTCAACTTTAACAGCTGTGGGGGTGTTCAGGATAACAGTGTAGCGTCCCTTTCAGGTTGGGGTGAGTCCTTGGGCAGCAAACTTCTTTACCTACACCGAGTCCCCAGGCTGGAAGGGATGTACAGGGTCTGCGGTGGGCACTGGCAGTGCATCTTGAACAAGCTTATGGGTGGCTCTCTGGGTATACTGCAGAGCCTGTAAGGACTTGAGCAAGGAATGGTTATGAATTCCAGCTTTCAGCTTCTCCCTGACCCTGGGAAGGATAGGGGGAGGAACAAGTACATGATCTCAAAAAGGGGGGAACCCCTCCCAGTAGGGGGTATACCTGGCCCATAAGAGGGCGAAGGGCAGGAGGTTGGTCCAGTTTTCACTGGGTTCTAGGACAAATTTAGTGAAATTCCTTTTTAGAGTCCTGCTCATGCCTGTCCTAAGGTAACTTTTAGATACTTTGGATGGACGCCAGGTGGGTGGAGGCAGGGAGTGTGGTGCGGGTCCCAAGTGGTGAAGGACGTGCTCCCACTGAGGCGTTTTCATCTAGCAGTCCACTCTGTTCCCACCTGGAAAAGCACTTGCCTCCTGCCAGCGAAGGTGGTGTGTGGGGAACCGGTGACCCTTACACTGCAATCAGACTTCCTGACCTCTCTGAAAAGCCCCTCTGCTTGAGTGTGTTTCTATTAAAAAGTACTGATTTTAAAACCAATAACTTGAGAGTTGCCATACACGAAAAGGACCATTCTCCTTCTCCTTCTAAAGGTTTTACAATGCATTGTAATCATTAATCATAGTAAACTATGATTAATGATTATAATGCATTACAATTGGGGAGGCCAATTGAGACAAATAGTTCTCAGACTGTTCCTCCCCCACTGATTAAGATTGGGTGGCGGCAGGTGTCAGAAATATGATTCATTTAGTTTTTCTCTTTTAGCTTTCTGGCGACTTAGCCAGCTCTGGTTTCCTTCTTATAAATAGTTAACTCTAGATTTTGGTCCCTGCTTTAAACCTCTTTGGACAACAACTGTTACAACTTCATACCTTTAAATTAATAGACATACATTTTATTAGTTAGGCGGGCTGATGCCCTCTCTGACAAAGAGCAAGCACCCCTGGGAAAAAGGAATCCCAGTGGCCACTGGGGGGTGGGGGGGTTGCTATCCGTCAGAGTACTCAGCCTTAAACAAATTAAATGTTTCTTTTTCCTTTTTTTCACAAACTTCTACACTTATATGACTTACACCCTTTCAGTAAGTAAGTACTCTTACAGTCTTGGGATTTGAGCAGATAACAGGAACAGTGCCCAAGTCCCCTTATGGGGGCCTCCCTTTCCCACATCCCAGGGCAGGATTCTCGACCCATGTTTCAGCAAAACAGAAATGGCACTCATGTTGGACAAAGGAAACAAGACTAATAGACGCAACAAACAGATAAATGCCCCATCATACAACCTAGGGAGTTTCTCAGGAGTTCAGTCTGCCTCCCATAATGAGAGCGGGACCAGGAAGGAGGGGCGGTGCAGGGAGACTGAGGGCTCAGGAAAGGAACACCCTGAGGGAAGGGGAGGGGTGTGCAAACTCTGCAGTGCCGCTCTGGGAGGTCCTCTTCTGTGGCCTCTAGAATAGGCGTTGAGGCCCCATCCCTAGGTTTCTCCTTTCTAGCCTGGGCTAGGAGGATAGTCGGTCTCTTTTCCAATTTCTCATCTGGGCCTTGGCAACCTTTCAACCACCGGGGTTTGTCAGTCAGAATATCTATCCAAACATCAATATAAGGAATTTTGTCCGGGTGGCCCAGGGTGCTGTAAACAACAGGGCGCACTCTAGAAGCAATCCCCAAATCTAGGGTCCCAGTGGAAGGCCACCCAACCCTGAATGTGGGCCATTCCAATTCACAAAATTTCTGTAGAGTTAAATCATGGACCTCAACGCCATAGCCACCTGCACGATTCTTAAAATCCTGGAAATTCTTCAGAAAACACTCCAATGGGGTGGAGGGTCCAGACGGACCCTGACCCATTTTCACCCTTAGACAAAACAAAGAGAACATTGACAAGACGAACACAAAACATGGACCAGAAACCAAAGCAGGATCCCAGAACACAGACGAGAAACCAAACCAGGATCCCGGATGCCATCGCATCGGGGATCTGGACTGGGAGGTTAAGCGGAGTCCCGCCCTCCTCAAGTCCCTGAGAGGAATGTTCCACAGACAGACCAGAATCCTTACCCCAGCCTCTGAGGTCCTGATGGCTTCGATTCCCGGATCATCTTTTTGCAAGGAAATCACTCTCTCTCCCTTGGAACCCAGGACAGAGACGAGAGTGTCCTCTTCTGGGGTGTTCATCCACTGGCTACAAGGCCAGAGTGGATCTCGCTGGGACGAGCCTCCAAATGTTGTGGTGCAAGCTGCAAATGAAGACCACCAGGCAGCCAAATTGAAATTTAGGAAGCCTTTATTACAAACTCGAGTCCGGGTTCACCCTGCTCCCTGCTGTGTCAGTGGAGACGCGGGCCCGGACTCGAGTTCGTAATAAAGGCTTCCTAAATTTCAATTTGGCTGCCTGGTGGTCTTCATTCTCGGGTCGCAACACAACAACACCTCCCTCCCACACCGCTCCAAGTATTCCATTCACGGCAGACACCCTTTTATCATTCATATTTAACTTCCCCGTGCAAAGATGGATGGATGGATGGATGGATGGATGCATATGTTAGCATCCAAAAACATTGAAATTTCTGTGAGTTCATTTGAGGCAATTGCCCAGAAGCAGATTCTCAATATATTGGGATGACGCTCTGACGCTCTGTAGAATGGAGAGTTTTTCGTTGTTTTGTTTTGGTGTGTGTGTGTGTGTGTGTGTGTGTGTGTGTGTGTGTGTATTGTTGTTGTTTTTCACCTTGTTGTGTACATTACAAGCAAAAGAGGAGATGTAAGTGGGTTACATGAACTCCATTGGTGATAGATGAGGGAGGCGAGAGAAAGCAAAGCGGGGCAGGAAACCTCTGAGATTAGATGAAAATGAAAATGAAATGATAGACACATACTCAGCAACTCACTCGATAACAATGAGGAGGTGTAAAAAGGAACATTACACCCTAGCCGGTTTGGCTCAGTGGCTAGAGTGTCAGCCTGCGGACTCAGGGTCTTAGGTTCGATTCGGGTCAAGGGCATGTATCTCGGTTGTGGGCACATCCCCGAGGGGTGGGTGTGCAGGAGGCAGCTGATTGATGTTTCTCTCTCATCGATGTTTCTAACTCTCTATCCCTCTTCCTTCCTCTCTGTAAAAGAAATCCATAAAATATATTAAAAAAAAAAAAAGATTGACCTTTGTCACAGGGAAGTTAGCCACCTTGGATGTGACTACCCACCATCACTGTTCTTATTGTTGTTAAACTTTTAATTTCAGAGCATCCCTTGTGGTCTCTTTTCCATCCACAGATGGATGGATCTGCCCTCCCTCCCTCCTCCTATCCCTCCCTCTGCCCGCCCACCCACCCACCCACTTTCCATGGGAAATCCTCAGTCTCATATCACACAGTCACTGGTGATTTCACTCGCGGACTCCTCCCGTTGAAAAAGAGGAAAAAAAATGGACAAAACTGTTTGAGCCGCACAGGCCGTAACCATGAATGAAGTGCGCGCACATGTGTGCGTGTGTGGCATCTGTCAACAACGTAAGAAATATTACAACCTGTGAAGAATGTTTGTGAGTGTCTTTGAGCCAAACTGTCCACAAATGTCGCTCACACACACGCATGGAAGCACAATCTCAATGGTTGGAGATAACATTCCAAAGAATGGCAATGCCGTCCCCCACCCAGCTCCTGCCCCTTATCTTATACACTCCAATCCAAAGTGGAGATCGTACGTGGGTGACATGAAATCCACTGGTTATATTTTAGGAGGGGCGGGAGAAAGCAAAGCAGGGAAACCTCTGGGATGGGATGCAAAGTCAAATGATGTACCAAGACTTCTTGTACCTTAGGTGGGTGTAAGCTAGTTCATAGTCAGTCATGAACTCAGTCACCGTGACAGGATCTGTGATATTCACAGAGTCGTGCCTGTGATTCCAGGGGTCTGGAAAAGATGAAGAATCCCTTTGACATTTCAAAGATGTGTGATCATGGATTCAAGAAAGAAAGAAGGAAAGACACAGGCAGGCTCTGTCAGGCAAGATGACGGCCTAGGACAGGATCACCCACCCCAAACTGATTTAAGCTGATTTTAGTCTCTAAGGCCACCACGCATGGCTTCCCCCTGAGCTTGTCAGGTTTTATTACAGTATTTTGTTCCTTTTCACCACCACCACCATCCCACCACCTCCCCGCCCCCCCCCCCCCCCCCCCCGCGCACACACACACACACACACACATGCGAGTTCGCTCATTGTGCAAACCATGGTGACTCTAAAGTCCTGATCCCGATCCCTGACCCCGGAAATTGTATTAAAAATCAAGGAGTGTGAGTGTAAACTATAGGCTTATCAAAGGTTCAAAGGAGGTCTGTGTTTACCACCATTTAAAGAAAACAAACCAAGAAAGAGATCAAAGGTCAAAACACCCTCACTTGGACTGGGAGTGAGAGAGTTCCTGCATCTGTCCAAGAGGGTCATCTGCAGTGTGAAAAGCCAGGGTTCGTTCGGCAACAGGGGATATTTTCTTCCTCTCAGGGATCATGAGAAGCATCCATGACAGTAAGGGAGTGGGTGCTGTCATTGAAAAGGCAGGCAAGGCAAGCAGGGAGAGCTATGCCATTTGAAGGCACACCATATCCGCTTTTCCTTTCACAGCATGTATACAATGATTTCATGTTTCGTTTTCAACTGCATTACTTCTTGAGGCTTCTCCTTATCCTTCCCCCCCTCCTCCTCCTCCCCCCTCTCCCCTCTGGCAGCAGCAGAGGGCTGTTGTTTTCAAGTTTTTGGTTGATACTCAGGTGTAGGACAGACATATGTACGTATGTATGTATGTATGTATGTATACTGTGTGAGGGTCGCTGGGGTGTGGGGGCAGGGAGGGCTTTAAAAGCTTCTATCATCTCTCTCTCTCTCTCTCTCTCTCTCTCTCTCTTCTCTCTCTCTCTCTCTCTCTCTCTCTCTCTCTCTCTCTCTCTCTCTCTCTCTCTCTCTCTCTCTCTCCTCTCCTCTCCTCTCCTCTCCTCTCCTAGAATTCAACAAGGACAGCCTTCCCATGATGCGGATGAAGGGCTGTCGGCTAGACTTTAGGAATTTCCTTGAAGCTAGCACGCCCCTCCCTGTGCCGCCGCCAATGCCAACACCAACATGGCCTGGAAACATCCCTACAGGGTAGATAGTAATAGAAACAGGAACAGTAAGCATTGCAACGTGTTTTCTGGGGATTTGTGTCTTTTAGAGACCTAGAAATGCATAACGCTGTGATAAGTTTGCCACTTCACCAGTGCATTGTAAGCTATGTAAATATGGAATCATGGTAAGAATGTACTATTGCATGCGGGCTGTACATTAAAATGAAGAAACAAACGAACGAACAAATAAATAAATAAATAAATAAGCAAATATATAGATGAATAAGTAAGTGAGCAAATAAATAATAAGTGAGCAAATACACACACACACATACATACATGAATGAATAAAAAACAAAAAATAAACAATAAATAAAAAATAAAATAATTAAAAATAAATAAATAAAATAGCCCTAACCGGTTTGGCTCAGTGGCTACAGCGTCGGCCAGTGGACCAAAGGGTCCCAGGTTCGATTCTGGTCAAGGGCATGTACCTAGGTTGTGGGCACATCCCCAGTAGGGGGTGTGCAGGAGGCAGCTGATCGATGTTTCTCTCTCATCCATGTTTCTGACTCTCTATCCCTCTCCCTTCCTCTCTGTAAAAAGTCAATAAAATATATTTAAAATAAATAAATAAAAGAAAGAAAAAAAACAATTAATAAATAATAAAAAAGAGAAAGAAAAATTAATTAAATCTGGCAACATTTATCTGCTGTGCAGCTCCACCCAGACCCCTCCCACTCCCAAACCCTTGTGTTCAACCGCTCATCTCATCTACACAGAAAACTGGTCAACCCAATCCATCAAATCCACAGCCAGAGTTCGGGCCCGGACATCTGGTCAACCCGTGCGGCCCTCCCTGAGACAGTGTCCCTGCACAGACATCTGGTAGACCCATGCGGCCCTACCTGAGACAAGAGTCCTGGCCAGGAACTCCTGGAAAGGACATAAGTCCAGGCGGCCTCCCCGGTTTTTGTGTTTTTTTTTTTTGGGGGGGGGGATTTTCGCGGGGGGAAAAAAGGAGGGAAGCCTTGCCCTCAGCCCCCCTGGGAAAGGGGCCGCATCCACCGCCGTCCACCACAGCTTCCCTGTCCCAGCCCGGGGCCCTACAGCCCCGGTGGTGTTAGTGGAGAGGAGGCGACAGTCCCCAGGGCCAGCGCAAAGAAGGACACTGAATGGATGCCATGCGTTCTCCCTCCCCCTTCCTTCCCTTGGACTCTGAGCATCGAGACAGGCATCCATCCCCCCCTCCCCCTCGGGAGGGAAACGAGGCCTCCAGAGCGAGACAAACCCTTGCGTTGAGGGCTGACTTTCAATAGGTAGCAGAAAGGGAGCTGCTCTGCTACAGACTAAACCCCGACCCAGAAGCAGGTCATCTAGGAATGGTGTAGTGCCAGGTTCCCCAGGAACGTGCATTGTATGAAGGGCGTGGGGGCGGCCCCCTTTCCCGCTGCACCCCATTTACCAGGATGAAGAGCTCTCTGCACCACACCCCGGTCCCCAGGTGCATCAGGGTGTGCCCAGCTGCCACTGCTGGACTGATTGGCTCTATGGCCTACAAGCAGGGACTGCAGGGGACCAGCAATCCCTGACGCCAACCAAGGCTCCCTGGCTTTGCCTTATCATTCTGCCTGGGTGGGATTCTGACTTAGAGGTGTTCAGTCATCTTACCACAGGTGTTTAACATTCATTTTCTTAGGTCTCACATACCTTAGTTGTTTTCATAGAGCTGATATGACAGTTTAGGTTTCCGGTTAGGGTTAGGGCTACGGTTAGGGCTGAGTTAGGGCTAATATTAGGGTTAGGGTTAGGGCTATTGTTAGGATAAGTATTTGGGTAACTGTTAAGATTAAGGTTAGGGTTAGGGTAAGGCTAGGGTTATGGCTTGGGTTATGGCAAGTATTATTTATATGGTTAGGTTTAGGTCTACAGCTGGGGTTAGGATTAGGGTTAGGGTTAGGGTTAGGGTTAGGGTTAGGGTTCTGGGTTAGGGTTAGGGTTCAGGGTTAGGGTTGGAGTTAGGGGTTAGAGTTAGGGGTTAGGGTTAGGGTTAGGAGTTAGGGTTAGGGGTTAGGGTTAGGGTTTAGGGTTAGAGTTAGGGGTTAGGATTTAGGGTTAGGGTTAGGGTTCCGGTTCAGGGTTAGGTTTAGGGTTTATGGTTAGGGTTAAGGGTTAGGTTTAGGGGTAGGGTTCAGGTTAGGGTTAGGGTTAGGTTTTAGGGTTAGGGTTAGGGGTTAGGAATAGGGTTAGGGTTACGGTTAGGGTTAGGGTTAGGGGTTAGAGTTAGGGTTAGGTTTTAGGGTTAGGGTTATGGTTAGTTTTTAGGGTTAGAGTTAGGGATTAGGGTTAGGGGTTAGTGTTAGGGTTTATTGTCAGGCTTAAGGGTTACGGTTAGGGTTAGGCTTTAGGGTTATGGTTAGGGGTTAGGAGTTAGGGTTAGGGTTTTAGGTTAGGATTAAGGGTTCGGCTTAGGTTTAGGGTTAGGGTTTAGGGCTAGGTTTTAGGGTTAAGGTTAGGTTTAGGGTTTTGAGTTAAGTTAAGTTTAGTGTTAGGGTTAGGGTTAGGATTATAGTCCGGGTTAGGGTTAGAGTGATCGGTTAGGGTTAGGCTAGGGTTGCGGTTAGGGTTAGGTTTTAGTGTTAGGTTTAGGGTTAAGCTTTAGGGTTAGGGTTAGGGTTTATGGTTAGGTTTAAGGGTTAGGGTTAGGATTAGTGGTTAGGGTTAGGGTTAGGATTACGGTTAGAGGATAGGGGTATTGTTAGGATTAGGATGAATATTGAGGTTAGGGTTAGGTCTAGATTTAAGGCTAGGGTTAGGGTTAGGGTTTAGGTTACCGTTATACTTTATAAACATTTGCAAATCACAATGAATGAGCTTTAATCTATGGACCTAATTGAATCTAACACTGAGAATTCACAATGATAGACAAGAGAAATATTTAGGAATGTGCTTCATTCAGTGGGAATATATGTTCAAAGAGCTTTAATATCTGAAGCAAACTGTTTAGTCACGGAGTAATCATGTTCCAAGAGTTGAGAACTGAGTTGGATACTAGTTATATTTATAATTTAGTCTAAATGAGTTTGTGCTTTTGAAAGGTTCGTTAAACACTTAAACATTCTATTTCATAGGGCTCACATACCTGTATGAAAATGTTCAAACTCTAACAGCTAAAAATGACAGACCAGGGAAATGTCTAGGAATGTGTCTTAAACACTTGGAATACATTTGTAGAGTCTTTATACCTCCAGTGCACTGTTGAAATACTAAGATTTTGTATACCAAAAGCTGTGAAATGTAGGAGAGTCTTTAAAATAGGAATCACTCATGTTAAAAGCGCTGGTATATCTGTATCAATACTTGGAATTCACAATGAAGGAACTTGAAACACTGGGCAAAAATGAAAAAAGCATATATATATATATGGAAAAATGCTGTATACACATTTAGAAATCACAATGAATGAGCCTGAATCAGTGGAAAAAATGCAATCCAACATTGAGAATTCACAATGACAGACTAGGGACATATTTAGGAAAGTACTTTAAACACCAGGTAATCCTGTTCAAAGACCTGTAATATCTGATGGACACCGTTTAATCACTGGGAAATCGTGTTCAAAGAGTACTGAATTGGATACTCTTTCCATTTATAATTCGTGTCTAAACGTGTTGGCTTCTTTGATTGAAGGTTGGTTAAACATTTAAACATTCATTTTCATAGGGTTCAGATACCAAGTTATTTTTATACAGCTGATATGACAGTTTAGGGTTAGGGCTAGGGTTATTGTGAAGATTAGGGTTAGCATTAAGAATAGGTTCAGGGCAAGGGTTAAGGTTAGAGGTAGCGTTAGGGTTAGGGTTAGGTCTAGGGCTAGGGTTAGAGTTAGGGTTAGGGTTAGGGCTAGGACTAAGGATAGGGTTCGGGTTCAGCTTAGGGTTAGGGCTAGGGTTAGGGTTAGGGTTATGTTAGTTCTATGCAGGGAGGAAGTCCAGAGCCTATGCATGCATCTGCAAAGTAGATGGTGACAGAGATAACTGGCTTCTTCCTAGACCCCTGGCCCAAGGCAATTTCTACACCTCTCATGCCCTCTGCCCTACCCTTACTAAAGAGCTGTATAAAAGAGGTACCTATGCCCCCTTTTTGGCGTGAACTTCCCTGGCCCACCCTCCGATCAGCGAATTTTGCCTGGGAGCACAAGTTAAAACCTCTCCTTTGTAATCACCTGGACTCTGTTTTTTGTCTCCTGCATCCAAACCTCTCATCTGGTGCCAAACCCAGGTGAGGGCATGCTCCCTGTTTGATCTTTAATGGTCCGGAGCCCCCCACTCTCCCCCTTCTTCTTTCTTCATGGCTCAGGATATTCAGCCTTCTTTCCTTGGCTAGGCAAAGTCAGCGGTAAGTCCCAACCCATGCTAATTCCTGGTGGTTTTTCCGGCGTCTCTGTCCACAAATCGCGACCCTCGTCAAAGATTGCCTTTCTGGCATTGCCCTCCTGGGGAGGCAGTTGAGGCGTTCATGCCCCCGTCAGTTTTCCAGACTTTGGGCCTCATTCCAGACCCCAGGGGGCAGAGGAGACATCCTCTAACTGTCCCTTGGGTTCCCCGTCGTAGCATTGGCTCAGGGATTGGGATGCTAGTCCTTGACCTTTTGCTACCCGACACCAGGTATTGGAATGGGCACTCACCAATGACACCTGTAGGGTGTCTCCTCACCAATCTGGCTACTTCTATAATGTGGCGTGGCCTCAGTGGGTCCAGATGACCCTGAAAGCGGGACGAACTGACCTCAGTAGTTAATGCCAATGAGCCGGGAAGTGGCCCGAGGTTCCATATGTCCAGGCCTTTTTCTATCTGTGCTCCCGTCCCTCCCTCTGCTCCTCCTGTTCCACAGCCCAGGTTCTCCTATCTTGCGAGAAACTCCCTCTGCCTTCCGACACCCCTCTACTTTCCACCTTATCTGAACCCCTGAGAACCTTTCCTCCCCTCTGACTCACCCACCTCCTTACTCCACGGCCTCTACTGCTGTGCCTCCAGTTCCCACCCTTCCCCCATCCTCACTCCCCGACTTCCCTCTGCCATCCCCTCCCCCAGGTCCTTCCCCCTTACCTACTGATCTTCCCCTTCCCCCATCCCCGCCTGCTTCCCCAGGCACACCCGCTCCCGGGCTCCTGCTTTCCTCTGCCCCCTCCGGGAAATTGCAGGGGCTGAGGGAGTGATCAGGGTCCATGTTCCATTCTCTATGTCGGATTTCTTCCAGATTGAAGAGCGGCTGGGGTCCTTTTCTGCCAACCCCACTGTGTTCGCCATGGAATTCCGATACCTTTCTCAGGCCTATGACCTCACCTGGCATGACGTCCATGTCATTCTTTCTTCCACCCTAACATCAGATGAAAGGGAAAGGGTCTTGGAGCAGTGACGGACCAACAGATCAGATCCACCTTACAGATGCCTCTATGCCAGTGGGGGCCCAGGCCGTTCCTCATCAGGAACCAGGCTGGGAGTACCAACTAGATACCCCCAAAGGGCGAGACGGGCGCCAATGTCAAGACCAGATGCTGCAATGCCTGATAGCCAGCTTACAGGCCATCTCCCACAAGGTAGTTAATTTTGACAAGCTGAGGGAAGTTACTCAGGGACCAGATGAGAACCCCATGGTCTTCCTTAACAGGCTGACTGAGGCTCTGACCTTATCTACTGTCCTGACCCTGGGTCCCCGGACAGAGCGACAGTTTTAGCCACTCAATTCATTTCGCAGTCAGCCCCAGATATTGGAAAGAAATTTAAAAAGGTGGAGGATGGCCCTCAGAGTCCTGTTCAAAATCTAGTGAATATGGCATTTAAGGTTTTAATGCCCCTGAGGAGCAGGCAGAATCGGATCGGGAGGCCCGCCATAGACAAAAGGTGACTGCAAACTCAAGCCTTGTTAGCAACCTTGAGGCAGAGGGCAGCCATGCACAGTCCAAAGGGGACTGTGCATGGTGGGGTGTGCAACGAGAGGACGAGCGCCACCTGGAGGATTCTTCAAGTGCGGGAATGAGGTCCCTGGGAAAAGCAGTGGCCCCAGCCCCGGGCTTCAACCAAGCCCTGCTCAGCATGCAGTCAAAACGGCCACTGGAAAAGTGACTGCCCCTGGAAAAGTGACAGGCCCTCTGCGTCTCAGCGTAGAGAGGCTGCCCTTCCAGGTAATGACCCGCTGCTGGCCATGCTGGGACTGGCTGAAGACTGGAGATGCCAGGACTCAACGACCTCCATCACCCTCGCCAAGCCCAGGGTAATGCTCAAGGTAGTGGGTAAGCAGGTCTCCTTTCTGGTCGACACAGGTGCTACCTTCTCTGTCCTACCCTCCTTTTTCCAGGCCACTCTTCCCTTCCACAATCTCAGTCATGGGTACTGGTGGAAAATCACCTTTTAATGCTCTGAAAACTGCTCTGGCCTCAGCGCCTTCTCACCCCGCCCTCTGCCCCACTCCACCCTCCCTAGAGAACAACTTCCTTGCTGGCACAGGCTTATCGGAAACTCAGTTTTGAATTCAGGCAGCTAGAGGCCGGTTCCCTCCTCCCCCTGCCTTTTCTAAATATTTTAATTGCTAGACATGTTAGAAATATTGAGTGGAAGGTATGTTAAAAGAAAGAAGTTCTAAAGTTAACTGTTGACAAGAATTGTAGAAGGATCCATTATACCAGGCCCCCTCTGCTCACCCTCCCTCGTTTGCCAGGTATTTTTGGGTGTATTTTTTCCCTAAGCTCCGTGATACCCTTCTGGAATCTCCCTCTCTCTCTCTCTCTCTCTCTCTCTCTCTCTCTCTCTCTCTCTCTCTCTCTCTCTCTCTCTCTTTCTCTCTCTCTCTCTCTCTCCCCCTCCCGGACATCTCTGATGAGTTACTGATGAGAAACTGGGAATAGCTATGGGGGTCCTCACCCAGCCACTAGGGCCAGCTTTCTCTTTTTTTTCTTTTAATATATTTTATTGATTTTTTTTTTCCTATTCAGAGAAGAAGGGAGAGGAATAGAGAGGTAGAAACATTCATGAGAGAGAAACATCGATCAGCTGCCTCCTGCACACTACTCCCCACTGGGGATGTGCCCGCAACCAAGGCACGCACCTGCCCTTGACCAAAACCAAACCTGGGACCCTTCAGTCCGCAGGGCCGACGCTCTATCCACTGAGCCAAACCGGTCAGCGCACCATGTAGGTTTTAAAATAAAATAAAAAATGAATACATCAGATATAAGTAAATAGGAATCTTTGTACGGAACTATACAAAACAAACAAACAAACAAAAAACATACAGGTTTTTCAAGTGGACAACACAAGAAAATATCATCTGAATACATACATACATACATACATACATACATACATACATACCATGTCCAGTTTTCAAGCGGAAAGCGTCATCGGGATGCTAGGTCAAAAACATATCTATTTTTTAAAAGGCTTCCACAGGGTGATAAACAACTGGAATAACAACTCTCTCTCTCTCCCCTCCCTCCTCTCCCTTCCACTCCCTCTAATAAACAAACAACAACAACAACAACAAAAACTGAAACAAATCAAAACTAGCCCTAGCCGACTTGGCTCCGTGGATAGAGCATCTGCCTGTGGACTGAAGGGTCCCAGATTTGAAGGTTTGATTCTGGTCAAGGGCACATGCCTGGGTTGAGGGATCGATCCCCATTACAGGGTGTGCAAATGTAGCTGATCGAGCCATGATTCTCTTTCATCACTGATGTTTCTCTCTCTCTCTCTACCTCTCTCTCTCTCCCCCTCTCCCTCTCCCTCTCTCCACCCCCTTTCCTCTCTGAAATAAATGAATATATATATATATATATATATATATATATATATATATTTTTTTTTTTTTTTTTAACATCAGGAATCAGTGTAGAGCAGTGTTTGACAACACTTGGGAGTCATGGCTAAAGAGCAGTACATTGTAGAACAGTGCTTGAAAACACTTGGAGTTCACTTCTCCATGGCAGGAAACAGTGTAAAAGTGTCTGAAGACACGTGGAAATCACTGGTAGCATTCAAAGATGCCAGAAAGGAAAATGTTACCGAGGCCAAAACCTTACCTCCACCTTCTTAGGGTTTGTGGAGCAGGCAGGTCTGAAAAATTCACCTGACTCACAGAAGAGAGAGGAGGGGGGGGCACAGTTTTCTTTCCCTTAAGTGTCTCATGTGACACGGGGAGCCCCCCTAAGGAGACCATGGAAGAGCCGGAGAGGGAGCAAAACATCCACGCTTTTTCATACTGGGTTGAAAGGAGAGAGGCGAACGTGGAAAAGCCACTAAACAGGCGGGGAGGCTAAAGGAGAGATGAGGGAGGCCCTTTCCTACAGATTCCACTGCCTCTTGGCGGGCTTGCCATTTCTTACACTGCCTGAGGTGCAAAAACGAGTCCCGAGTGCAGTCGTCATTTTATTTATTTATTTTTCTTTTTTAATTTTATTGAACAAAGGTGAAGAACTCTTCGAGTGGAGGTATATTTCTGCGAGAAAGCCTGGCAGGACAGGACACGGGGGTATGCGGGCCAGGCCAGTCCATTGACCAGAAAATCCGAAGGATCTGTAGTGGCTCTGACTAGTGCCCTTCCTTTAAGAAACAGGAAGACAGGGCAGTTTAGCTCCACACAGGCCGCTGCAGCCATGGGGCCGACCAGGGGCACCTTGTAGGAAACCAATCTTTATGCCACTGATAGAAAGATGTGGAAAGGCCTTCAACGTTAATTACTCTGATAATCACTTACTGTTTAGTTGAAACATTGTTAGCCAAAGTAGTCTCCACTTCTGTTTGTCTCATGTAAACTTCTGTTATTGGAATTTCCTGCCTAAAGGCTGTGGGTATATCCCATAGTCTCAATAAAAGGGATAGCAAGGTCAGAGCGGGGGCAGTCTTCCCACTAGAGGTTGGCTCCTGCCTGGCCCCCAATATTCCCAAATTAATACTTTTCTAGTCTCTTTTCATTTGTGTGCGGCCTTCTCCAGAACCCGAACCCTGAACCGGGACCCTGAACCACGCGGGACGTGAAAGGGGTTCCCACATCTGGCGCCTGACCGCGGGACGTCTGGAGGAGAAGATATTTTTTGCCTAAGAGCGAAGGAAGGATAAATACACTGAGAAAAGGTGTGGAAAATTCACCGAGAAAAAGGTGAGGGAGGTTCACTGCACTCAAAGCCCACGGACTAACTGCAGAGTCGCGAACTGTAAGTAGGGTGGGAACGTCTCTTTCAACCAGGCTAATGGGGAACAATTAGGTTATAAAATAATGTGGCTTCTTATTCAAATTAAAATCTTAATCGGTATTTGGAATTTAAAATCTGTAATAAGAATTGAAACTCCACTGCTGACACCACCTCTGGTGTGGAGAAATTCAAAGGTGGCAGGAGAGGGCAGGGCTATCTGCTCTCCCGCCATGAGATTACTTAAGATTTTGTTTAAAAATTATAAAAGAACTCGCAGGGAACTGCAAATCTTGGCCAAATTGGGTGTTAGTTATTACTTCGGAAAGCGAAAAAGAAAGAAAAAATTTAAGATCTGTCTATCTTGTAAGCATGAAAAGAAATTCGGCCAGATCTGTTGCTAAAATTTCCCCGAAGTAAGCAGAATGTGGGGAAAGGGAGACACATGGAGATCCAATATGGAAGCCCACTCTCCCAGTATGCTAATTTCAAGTTTCCTTTCTCGCCATGAAAAAGTCTTAAAAATTTAGAAATGTGTCTGGAATTTCTGTGCTCGTGGGGAGAGAACCTAGCATTAAGACAGAATGTGCGCACGGTCTGATTTCGGACATTTAGATTGTCTTCAGCTGGAATGTCTCTGCAAAAGCTATAGAAAATGAAAAAAACAGAATGATATTCAAGCTAATTCCAGCAACAGGATTCACATTTCCATAATAAAGAGTTTTCAAGATGCTAATGAACCTCAGTCAAAGTTAACTGTTAAGGCCTTCAAGAAAATAAGTAGATTTGTATGTTATGGAATTTATCCAAAGTAAATGCTTTAAAATAATTATAATTGACTCTAGAATCTCAAAGAAATTGTTGAAATATAGGTAATGTATTAATTATAAAAATCTAGAGAGCGCAGGTGAGCGCTGGCTTCACCTTTTGTTAATGGAAGAAGAAGGGTAGACATCCTTCCACCAGCAGGACAGGTAGACCCTTTCCTTCCAGCAGTCGTTCTAAGGACAATTTTTGCATTTGAATACTTGCAGGCTTGCTACTCAGTTTCCCCAGGCAAAGGGAAATCATGGACATTTTAAAAGGTCAAGCAGCTAGGCTGGTCCTGTTAATCAAAAGATAGAAACTTGTTTAATAATCTGAGTTTGCTTCCTCATAAAAAACCTAGAGGACAGCATTGAAGCTAATGTTGTGGTGCGAACCGCGAATAAAGACCACCAGGCAGCCAAATTGAAATTTAGGAAGCCTTTATTACGAACTCCAGTCCGGGCCCGCGTCTCCACTGACACAGCAGGGAGCAGTGCGAGCCCGGAACACTGGGAGCAAGCAAGTTTTATCCCCAACGCAGGGGGAGTTGGCAGAACCTGATTGGTTAAAAAGTCAGTTACAGTACTTACAATAATGGAAAATTTTCAGCTGAACAAGCAATTACAAAAGTTACAAAGCATGGGAGAATGTAAGCAGAATTGAGCAAAGTTAATAATCTCTAAAGTTATCTACAGTTTCTACTCCTGGAGCTACTGAGTCAGTGGGAATCAATCTCCTGTAGTTCTGGTCCACAGGCACAGAAAAATTACCTTTGTGATGTGGGATGGATTTAATTTAAAACAAAGGGCAGGAGTCACGCCTGGCTGGAGCATGACGAACCACATGCTTCTGAGCGTGGGTCACCTGCCAAACCTTAATACACAGTCGGGGTCTCGATCCTGACTTGGGGTCACTTACGCCAGAACATTCCCTACTGGTCTTACCGGGAAATCAAATCGTTGATTCCTGCTGTTCCCATTCCTCCTCTCGGATGGGTTGGTAGTAAGTGTGTGCAGAAGTCAGAATAGCAGGGTTAAAATTCAAACAGCAGTTTTTACCCAAGTATGGTTGCTACCATACTTCACTATTAATTGATTAAGAATATAAAAGTGTTATTAATCTAGAAACTGCTAAATGTTTGACTTGCCAGCTTTAAAAGTTCAAAGTGCAAATTAAATTGGGAGAAATTATATAGTTGTGGTAATTAAATGTCTAAAGTATAAAAAATTGTTGAGAAATTAAAATGTGTTTTCTATGAAAATAATTAGGAATTCAAAATAAGTTCCTTATTGGTCTAATTAAAAAAGAGGAATAATTATGTGATCCTAACCAAAATTTTTCTATGCAAAAAACTAGTTTAAAATCTAATTGATATCAACATAATTATAAAAAGTATTATAATCTTTAAATCATATATGGATATATGATTTAAAGATTATAATACTTTTTATAATATATATATATCTATATATATATATTTTATAATATATATATATACCATCAAATATATATATATAGATAGATATATATATCTATCTATATATATATATTTGATGGTTTTTTCCGTGTTAAAATTTCAAGGCTTTAACAGAGATGATTCTTGGAAGGCTCCAAGGGCCCGGAGTAATACAAGAAATTTATTCTCTCTTTTTAAAGGAAATATTTTAAATTTAACAGATCTAATATATAATAAATTGCATGGAAAGCCATATCAAATGAAAGTTAACGATTATATTTTAAATGTTCTGAAGGTTTTTGCCTCTGAGAAGGGCAAAATCAACATATTTCTTAAATATAGTCAAAATTTTCAACAGCAGTAGAATCTCAAGAAAGATAAAACCCCCAAGCAGCCTGCATTTTGAATGGGCTGGGGGTGGGACAGTGTTTGTCCTCTTGGATCGGACCAATAAGTATCAGACATTTAAGTATTACTGAATAAGTTTCTTTGCCTTTTAATTAAAGATACCTACTTAAGTTACCTTATACATTAGCTTTTATAATATAATCAAGGTCTCATATAAATTAAGTTACATGAGAAGCCAATGTGTAAGTAATTGAATCCAAGTAAAATCTAAGAACAGTTAAGACAGCCACCATTACTGCCTGACTTTGGTAGCCGCCTGAATTCTTAACTAAGCTAAAGGCAAGGCAACATTTTTGGCTTGTGAATCAAATGTAAACATCAACTAAATTTGCTTTGCTTTTAAATGAAGATACCTACTTTAATTACTTAAATAAATTAGCTTTTTAAGTTATAATCAAGGTTTTCAGGTAAATGAAAAGCCAATATTTTTATAAACAATTCTAATAAATAGCAGAAACAGCGAGTGAGATTTTTGTTTGCAATATAAATTTGACTGTCATTTAAAAGAACAGATTAGACAGCTGCCATGATGGCCACATGGCTTGCTGGTCCCCTTGGAAGCCATAGGGGCCAACCCCTTCTTTTGTAAATAATTTGATTAAGTATTCTAAGTTACTGAAGGCCTTCCCATGGTCCCTCTGTGGATGCAAATAAAGCCTAAGGGGATAGTCTTCAAAAAATAAAATTCCAGCTTAAGAAAAAGGAGAAATTTGAAAAGTTTTGAAATCTCTTTCACTGGTATTTATAGGATAAACTGAGGATTGTTATTAAAATATTAAATCTAATTTGTACTAGTGGTCACTCACCATAATCTTAAGAGAAAATTTTTTTAAATTTTTTTTTATTGTTTTAAGTATTACAAATAGTAGTACATATGTCTCCTTTTTTTTCCCCCATTGAACTCCCCACAACCTCCCCTACCCCCCAGTACATGCCTTCACCTGCCCGCCCTCCCCCGAGCCCCAGTGTCTTATATCCATTGGTTGTGCTTATATGCATGCGTACAAGTCCTTCGGTTGGTCTCTTACAGCCACCCTCGCCCAACCTCCCCTGTCTTTCCAAAGTAGTTTGACAGTCTGTTCAATGCTTCTTTGCCTCTGTATTTTTTCCCACCATTTCTTTCCTTTAAAAAGTTTTTCCTTTGCAAACTAGAAATAAACATATAATAGCAAAACAAGACAAAACAAAAAAATGTTTGAGTCCCAATTTCATTGTCCAACAGTTCTGAGTCGCCGTTTCAATGTCTAACAGCTCCTTAAGTGTACATGTCAGCAATGATATCTGAATGGTGGGCACATGTTGGCAATGCAGGTCCAACCCTCTCTGGTTTGGTCCTAGGTAACCTGCAGCGGGTGCACAGTTGCTGACTGCTCGCGTGGCAAGCCGTTGTCAGCGTCTTCCATCTCTGGACTGTTTTTTCCTCTTGTCTTCGTGGTTGGAGCACACCTGTTCAATTCCTCTCTGTTGCAGGGATCCATCTGGTCTTGGGGTTGTTTTCTGAAAATATACAAATATATTCTCGTCCACAAGTTAATAAAGGAATCTTTTCTATATAATTGATTTGGGATCCTTTTTATTTTTGTTCAAACGATTTTCCTTTGTCTTATTTAGACACCATGTGTGTTTTTAATGGCCGTCTTGCTGTTAGCATTGCAAATGAAGCTTAATTTGGTAAAATAAAAATTTTCTAGATGTAATTTATTATAGGATATTTTTCCTTACATTTTATTGCCCTACTATCCCCCCTCTTTTTTTATTAATGGAGGTTTTTGTAAATTTTATAATGCAGTCTTGATAACTTTCAATTTAATTTTTTTTTTTTTTTGCCCACACATATGACTGCTTTAGGTTCATTGTATATTCAGGAATTTTACCATGAGATGAACTACCAATAGAAATTTTAGTTATTACTTTAAGAACAGCTTTTTGTCCAGTACAATTAACTTTACTTGAATATTCACTTATTTCAATTAGCCTATTTAAATTAACCTGAAAACTGGATTACTATTTTACTGTCAAATTTAATACTCTACCAACAATCTTAGTTTACCCTGTAAATATTAGTGGGAAGGATTAATTGCATTCTTGAGTGGGCCCTGAGCATTCCAGATGCTAGCCTGAATTTAGATATAGGGCAACTGCTGTCGGCCAAGTCTCTCGTGTGTTACCTGGGTCCCGATCTGAGCTGGGCCAAGTCTCTGTCACCTGTATCTCGATGTGTGCTGGGCCAGGTCTCTTTCTGTTGCCTGGGTCCCGTTCTGAGCTGGGTGTGGGAAGCGCAAAGCAGCCATGGGGGCAGGAGACCTCCTTCAGAAGGGGTGAGGGTTCAAGCCCCTGCAATGTTGGGGGGGGGTGAGGGTCTGTGCCCTACTTCTGTTGCCCCCCCAAGTTCTCTCCTGATGGCCCCTCTGCGACTGTGCTTGTCTTAGGTTGTTCCTTCCTTGAGGAATCTTACCCGTCTCTGGCTAACCAGCCATCCTCCGGGGCCAAGCAGGGTGGTGTAAGGTTTGGTTCTGTCTCCTTGGTAGCCTATGCCCCCGTGGCCTCCACACCCAACACCTGCCTTGGGAACCCCTGGCCTGCTGGCAGGGTCCCGGTGCTGATCACATATCTCAGGGAACTCGGGTTTCTTCTCCAGTGAGGGCCAAGCTCACACAATTGGGTGTGAGACAGATCCCTGGTACCAGCCCCCATGAGACTTCAAGCTCAGCATGAACAGAAAGCTCAGGTAACAGCTGAGGGCAATTGGATTGTGAGAAGACGGTCCCTCTTAGCACAAAGGGCAAGAGGGGCCAATATAGGATGCTCAAGTGCCTTCCCAGTGCCTTAATTCCTTCTGCAAGGGATTAAATCCTTTCATGTCCTTTTTTAAATTGCTGCCAACCATTCAAAGAATTAGTTTATAAATTTGTTTGGGATAATTGTAATCCCTCTCCCTTCCTATCCAAAAACAATAAAGATATATAAAAACAACAAAAACACAAATGTATGATTCCACCTCTATGTAGTAAAAAGCATACTTATACAATGTTTTGCTTTTCGTGTCATTAAAACAGTGACCTGAAAATGGGGGTGTGATGGGGGCAACGGGTAGGAGTATAAAAGGGTGGGGTTGACCTTCGCCATTTCAAAATGGTGGTTGCCTAAACTCCTTTTTGCTTTGTTTTTTGGTTTTTTTTTGCGATATATAGTTTTATTGATTTCAGAATCAATCAGGAAGGGAGAGGGAGAGAGGGAAAAAACCATGATGAGAGAGAATCATGGATCGCCTGCCTCTTTCATGCCCTCTACTGGCGATCCAGCCCACAACCCAGGCAGGCGCCCTTGACCTGAATTGAACCTGGGATCTGTAACTTCAGGATAAGGATTGGCTCTAAGGTCTGGGTCGGTTGGGCTGGGGTGCAAAGCGGGGCTGGGCGTGCGCCAGGGCTGGACGAGGCACCGGCGCCCCCCCACGCCCAGGGCAACCCCTGCCCAGGCCTGCCCCGCGGCCCTTCCCCACCAGCGCCACAACTGGTGTGTGGCCTGTGCACGCGCATATGGCTCTCCCAACCCCAGCCTAGCTCTCCTTCCCTCTCTCCCTTCCCAGGCAGAGGGGGGGGGAATGGCCGGGGCGGCGCGTAGGGGGATCGAGGCCTGCGCTGGGCCCCCGGTGGCGTAGGGCCACGGGGGAGGTCTCCGCGGGGCCCTGAGGGCCAAAGGGGGGGCCCGGACACCCAGGGGGGGTGGTGGGGGCGGTGACTCTGGACAGGAGCCGGGCCCTTCCTGTGGATAGCCCCAGCTGAGCCGGGCGTCCAGGCGCCCAGGATAGGCGGGGCCGTTGGGCCGGCGAGGTTCAACCACCCTGATCACACATCTTTGAAATGTCAAAGGGATTCTCCATCTTTTCCAGACCCCTGGAATCACAGGCACGGCTCTGTGACTATCACAGGTCCCGTCACGGTGACTGAGTTCATGATTGACTATGAACTAGACTACACCCACTTAAGGTACAAGAAGTCTTGGTCCATCATTTTACTTTGCATCCAGTCCCAGAGGTTTTCCCGCTTTGCTTTCTCCCGCCCCCCTAAAATATCACCAGTGGATTTCATGTCACCCACGTACGATCTCCACTTTCAATTGCAGTGTAGAAGATAAGAGGCGGGGGCGGGGGGGGGGGGGCACCGACATTTCCATTCTTGGGAACGTTATCTCCAACCCTTGAGATTGTGCTTCCCTGCGTGCATGCGTGGGACATTTGTGGACAGTTTGGCTCAAAGACACTCACAAAAATTCTTCACAGGTTGTAATATTTCTTACGTTGTTGACAGATGCCACACACGCACACATGTGTGCATACTTCATTCACGGTTGTGGCCTGTGCGGCTCAAACAGGTTTGTCCATTTTTCTTCCTCTTTTTCAATGGGAGGGGGAAGTGAGTGAAATCACCAGTGACTCTGTGGTATGAGACTGAGGATTTCCCATGGAAAGTGGGTGGGTGGGCGGGCAGAGGGAGGGAGGAAGACAGGACACATCCATCCATCTGTGGATGGAAAAGAGACCACAAGGGATGCTCTGAAATTAAACGTTTAACAACAACAAAATCAGTGATGATGAGTAGTCACATCCTAGGCCGCTACCTTCCCTGACAAAGGCCAAACTTTTTTTTTAAATATATTTTATGGATTTCTTTTACAGAGAGGAAGGGAGAGGGATAGAGAGTTAGAAACATTGATGAGAGAGAATCACCAGTCGGCTGCCTCCTGCACACCCCCTACTGGGGATCGAGCCCCCAACCCGGGGATGTGACCTTGACCGGAATCCAACCCAGGGCCCTTGGTCCGCCAGCTGACGCTCTATCCACTGAGCCAAACCTGCTAGGGTCATTTGTTTGTTTGTTTGAAGAGAGAGGGGAAGGGAGAGGGAGAGGGAGAGAAGGAGGAATATGGAGAGGGAGGGAAGGGGGGAGGGAGAGAGACAGAGAGAGAGAGAGGGAGAGAGTTGTTGTTCCACTTGTTTATTCATTCATCCCTAGCTTTTAAAAAATATATATACTACTGTCTCAGTGAGGGAATTTGTGGTCTCTGCCCTGGGAGGGACTGAAAAAAAGGGAGGTGACTAGTTACCTTGACATTCACTAGACTACTCCAAAGAAATGGGATCCTAGAGGCATAGAAAGACAACAGCCTCAGCTACCAGTAAGTTCAAAGTTGCTCTCTCTCAGGGAAGATACCAGGCCTAGGGCGTGACTACCCACTATGGACTGCTTTTTATTTAAGAAAAAATTTTTTTTTAAATTTCAGAACGACCCGGTTGGTCACTTTAGGTGTCTTGAGTTTGCAAGGCCCCGCCAGGCCGCCACACAGGCCTCCCCGGAGTGGGTCAGGTTAGCCTGTGGCCCCTTTCATCCACAGTGCAAGGCTTCTTCTGTATTTACACGTTTTATTTTATCCTCTTACATTCCGTTGTAAAGCCTGTACCACTTTATTAACCAATATCTTCCCCCCCCCCCCCCATGAATTCAATTCTAAAAAAGAAAAGAAAGGAAACTGAAAGAAGACGGAAAAAGAGAAAACGATTCCTCCTTTGTTGTCCCGTGAATACTCGCCACGTTCAGGCTTTCAGAGTCCACCGGGTTTGTGTGTTGAGGGTCCCGGGCCGCAAAGACCGTTCTGGGTATGTCCTCTCGGTCCTCTATCACACCCCCTCCGCTCCCCCCTCCCCCCCCGCCGCAAAAAAAAAATCCACAAAATTTTCCAGTCCACCTTCCACGGCCAGGCCCTGCGCACACGGGAGACCTTGCGGGGGGGAGGGGGACGGAGGATGGCGGAGGGGGGGAAACACCGGGTGCGGACACCCTGCCGTCCCAACCCCCAGCACGCATCCCGCTGCCTGCCGCCTGCCTGCCATGGGCCCTCTCCGACACGGTCCGACTGGAGACGTGGGGACTGGGAGGAGATGGGCCATGGCCACACTCACACCCCGCTGCTCCCCACTTCCCCCTCCATATCGGGTGGCAGGGATGCCAGAATAAGAGGGCCCAAGGCCCAGGAGCCGGCCAGTTGAAGTCCTCGTTAGTTTTCAGGTGCCACCTGGCGGCCGTTTTTTAATTTTTTAAAAAGATATTTATTAATTTTTTACAGAGAGGAAGGGAGAGGGATAGAGAGTTAGAAACATGGATGAGGGCAAAACATCGATCAGCTGCCTCCTGCACATCCCCTACTGGGGGAGTGCCCGCAACCAAGGTACATGCCCTTGACCGGAATCGAACCTGGGACCCTTCAGTCCGCAGGCCTATGCTCCATCCACTGAGCCAAACCGGTCAGAGCTGGTGGCCGTTTTCATATCGTCTTTTCCTTCCTGCTTTGCTGGCGACAGGAACTCCGTTCCTTCTGGAAACCTCTGGAGTTGCCACACAGGTGCCACCTGGCGGCAGTGTTGGTGTTGGTAGGGGTGGGGGGGGCGCTGCGGGATGAACCGAATGCCAGGTTAAGGCGCCCCATGCGGACGCCCATCAGACCGCAGAAAAGGTGTTGGTTGATATAGACAGCAGGACGGTGGCCATGGAAGTCGGAATCCGCTAAGGAGTGTGTAACAACTCACTTGCCGAATCAACTAGCTCTGAAAATGGATGGCGCTGGAGCGTGGGGCCCATACCTGGCCATCGCTGGCAGTCGGTCTGTGGGAGACTGGGGACGGGAGCACGAGACCAGGCACGCGGGTGCCTGCCGCCCACGCCCCGCACACGCTATGCCGCGACCAGCATGAGGGCCGCTGCGGTGAGCCTTGAAGCCTAGGGCGCGGGCCCGGGTGGAGCCGCCGCAGGTGCAGATCTTGGTGGTAATAGCAAATATTCAAACGAGAACTTTGAAGGCCGAAGTGGAGAAGGGTTCCATGTGAACAGCAGTTGAACATGGGTCAGTCAGTCCTGAGAGATGGGCGAGCGCTGTTAGGAAGGGACAGGTGATGGCCTCCGTTGCCCTCGGCCGATGGAAAGGGAGTCGGGTTCAGATCCCCGAATCCAGAGTGGCGGAGACGGGCTCCGCGAGGCATCCAGAGGCATCCAGTGCGGTAACTCAACCGATACCAGAGAAGCGGGCGGGAACCCCAGGGAGAGTTCTCTTTTCTTTGTGAAGGGCAGGGCGCCCAGGAATGGGTTCGCCCCGAGAGAGGGGCCCGTGCCTAGGAAAGCAGCGCGGTTCCGGCGGCGTCCGGTGAGCTCTTGCTGGCCCTTGTAAATCTGGGGGAGAGGGTGTAAATCTCGCACCTGGCAGTACGCATATCCGCAGCATGTCTCCAAGGTGAACAGCCTTTGGCATGTTGGAACAATGTAGGGAAGGGAAGTGGGCAAGCAGGATCTGTGAATTCGGGATAAGGATTGGCTCTAAGGGCTGGGTCGGTCGGGCTGGGGTGCAAAGCGGGGCTGGGCGCGCGCTGGGGCTGGACGAGGCACCGCCGCCCCCACCACGCCCGGGGCAACCCCTGCCCAGGCCTGCCCCCACGGCCCTTCCACTCAGGCGCCACAACCCAGCGTGTGGCTTGTGCGCACGCCTCCGGCTCTCCCAACCCCAGTGTCGCTCTCCTTCCCTGTCTCCCTTCAAGGCGGAGGAGTGGGAGACCGGGGTGGCGTGTTGGGGGGGCGAGGCCCGCGGTGGCGGCAGCGGCCCCTGGCGGCGAAGGCCCGTGGTGGCGGCAGGGGCCCCCGGCGGCGAAGGGCCCTGGGGGAGGTCTCTGCGAGGCCCCGAGGGCTCAAGGGGGGTGCCGGACACCCAGGGGGCCGGCGGCGGGGGCGTCTGGACGCCAGCTGGGCCCTTACCATGGATCGCCCCAGCAGCGGTGGGCCTTGCAGTGGCCCCCAGGGAACCCGCTGGGCAGCCGGTCATGCCCAGAGTGGGCGGGGCCACGAGGCCCGCGGGGTTTCACCCCCCCTCCCGCCTCCTCATTCCGCCTTCCCAGGTTGCGCTCTCAGGTCTTCCCCAGCAGGACCGCCCCAAGGGCCGGGCCGTGGATCCTTGCTGCGCCTCGCCTAGGCATTCGCCTAGAAGCCCACTTAGAACTGGTGCGGACCAGGGGAATCCCACTGTTTAATTCCAACAAAGCATCCCCCAAGGCCCTCGGCGGGTGTTGACGCGATGTGATTTCCGCCCAGTGCCCTGAATGTTAAAGTGAACAAATTCAATGAAGCGCTGGTAAATGGCGGGAGTAACTATGACTCTCTTAAGGTAGCCAAATGCCTCCTCATCTAATTAGTGATGCGCATGAATGGATGAAGGAGCTTCCCACTGTCCCTACCTACTATCCAGCGAAACCACAGCCAAGGGAACGGGGCTTGGTGGAATCAGCGGGGAAAGAAGACCCTGTGGAGCTGGACTCTAGTCTGGCAAGGCGAAGAGACATGAGAGGTGTAGAATAAGTGGGAGGCCCTGGGCGCCCCTTTCCTGAGTCCCCCCGCGTGAGGCCGAGAGGAGAGGGGGGGCCCCCCCGCCTTGCCGGCTGCCTGTGAAATACCACTACTCTGATCGTTTTTTTCACTGACACTGTGTGGCGCGGAGGCGGGGGGCTAGTCCCAAGGGGCTCTCGCTTCTGGTGCCAAGCGCCAGGCAGCACACCAGCTGGGTGTGACCCCCTCCAGGGACAGTACTAGGTGGGGAATTTCACTGGGGCAATACACCTGTCAAAGGTAATGCAGGTGTTGTGAGGCGAGCTCAGGGAGGACAGAAACCTCCCGTGGAGCAGAAGGGCAGAAGCTCGCTTGATCTTGATTTTCAGTAGGAATACAGATGCTAAAAGCTGGGCCTCATGATCCTTCCGACCAGGAAGGAGGTGTCAGAAAAGTTACCACAGGGATAACTGGCTTGTGGCGGCCAAGCATTCATAGCGATGTCGCTTTTTGATCCTTCGAAGTGGGCTCTTCCAATCATTGTGAAGCAGAATTCGCCAAGCGTTGGATCGTTCACCCACAAATAGGGAACGTGAGCTGGGTTTAGACCTTCGTGAGACAGGTTAGTTTTACCCTACTGATGATGTGTTGTTGCCATGGTAATCCTGCTCAGTAGGAGAGGAACTGCAGGTTCAGACATTTTGGTGTTTGTGCTTGGCTGAGGAGCCACTGGGGTGAAGCTTCCATCTGTGGGATTATGACAGAAGGCCTCTAAGTCAGAATCCCGCGCAGGCAGAAAGATAGGGCAGAGCCGCGGTGCCTCGGTTGGCCTCGGATAGCCGGTCCCCCGACGTCCCCGCCATCCCCACCGCGCCCAACCACTTCACCAGGGTCCAGTGCGGAGAGCACTTAGTCCTGGGAAACGAGGTGCGGGTGGAAAGGGGGCTGCCCCCACGCACTTCACGCAGTGCACATTCCTGGGGAACCTGGCGTTAAACCATTCCTAGACGACCTGCTTCTGGGTCGGGGTTTCCTATGTAGCAGAGCAGCTTCCTCGCTCCAATCTATTGAAAGTCAGCCCTGGACACAGGGGTTTGTCTAGCTCTGCAGCCTCCTTTCCTTCCCCAGCAGGAGGCGGGGGTTGGGGGTTGGGGGGGATGGACGCCCGCCTCGCCATGCTGGCTGCGGGGAGTCCCAGGGAAGGAAGGGGGAGGGAGAATGCGTGTGCGGAGTGGACTGCGGCATCAGCGTCCCTTCAGGGTCCTGCCAGGAGCCCTGCCCCAGGGACCTTCACCTCCTCTCCGTGAACCTCGCCCGGGCTTTCAGCCCCGGGCTGGGATGGGGAAGTGGGGGTGGATGGCGAGGGACGAGGCCCCTTTCCCAGGGAGGCCGAGGGCATGATTCCCTCCTCCTTCTTTCCGCCCCCCCCCCCCTTCACCAAAATCCAAGTGGATCAGCGCTCCCGGAAAAAAAAAAAAACAACACACACAAACACACACACACACACACACAGAAAAACCCCCAGAAAAACCAGGGAGGTTGCCGGGACTTATATCCTGGCTGGGACTTTCTGTCTCCAGGAGGGCCGCTCCGGTCGACCAGATGTGAGGGCCAGGACTATGGTGGTGGCTTAAATGTACTGGGTTGACCAGTTGTCTGTGTAGATGAGATGAAGGGTTGAAGACAAGGGTTTGGGAGTGGGAGGGGTCGGGGTGGAGCTGCAGGGCAGATAAATGTTGCCAGAATTAATTAATTAAATTTTTAATTTTTTTGTATTTTTTATTATTTATTTATTGCTTTTTATTTATTTCTTTCATTTATTTATTTATTTTTAAATATATTTTATTGACTTTTTACAGAGAGGAAGGGAACGGGATAGAGAGTCAGAAACATCGATGAGAGAGAAACATCCATCAGCTGCCTCCTGCACACCCCCTACTGGGGATGTGCCCGCAACTTAGGTACATACCCTTGACCGGAATGGAACCTGGGACCCTTGGGTCCACAGGCCGAAACTAAAGCCAGAAGTTTAGTGCTTCCCCGAAGCACTAAACCCCATTGCCCGGGCTCCCGTTCACACGAAGACACCATTTCTCTTCTTGTAGCAAACTCCAGTCCCCTCCACTGTCACTAATGAAAGGGGCGTCCTGAGGGCCAACTTACAACCTCACTCCATGCGAAGGCCTTTCCCTGAAGCCTTGGAACTACTTGGTGCCATCCAAGGACCTGGAAAAACAGGGAAGTGAGGCTTTGGCGGCCCCTTGTGACCCTCCTCCTAATTAGGTGACCCAACCTGACTATCAACTACAACACCTACAGCTGATGATAGGGCCTCCAGTGTTCCTCACATAACCCTTACTTGTGTTGACCTGGACAAGTCCACCCAGGCGGTTAGGTAACAGCTTCTGGCTCCCACCTGGCCAGAACCCTGATGAAGTAACCAGGGCTAGGTGGTGAGCAGGTCAGAAGGCCCGGGCTCACGTGACCAATTAGGACGGACACCCGCCCCATCCCCATGATGACTTAAGTAGGTTCTGCTTACAAAACCACCCCACCTCCTCTAGCTCAAGTGACAACATCCCGGTATTTCTAAAAACTTGACTCACGAGGCCAACTTCAGGCTGACACTTGGGCGCTCCCCCCTCCCAAGACAAAAAGAGGTGTGGCTGCGCAGCCGAACAACACTGGAAACCCAACGCCCAAGCATCTTAGGACTCTTCTGGGTATTTCCAAGGCCCTGGCACCTCTGACCAACATCCAATTGGACACCTGGAACTTCCCCCGTGTTTCTGAGATATGGCTGGTCATTTGCCTGAGCATGGAGCCACAGTGCCCGGGTTTCTGTGAAACCCCACACAACCAATTCCTTCTTGCAGCATACTCCAGTCCTCTCCAATGTCACGAAAGGTGGGGCGCCCTGAGGGCCAAATTTCGACCTCAGGCAATGCAGAGGCCCTTCCTTGATGAATTGGAACTTCTTGGTGCCTTCCAGGGACAGGGAAAAACAGGGAAGTTGGGCTTTGGCGACCCCTTGTGACCGTCTTGCGAATTAGGTGACCCCACCTGCCAGTCCACTAGAACAACTCCAGCTGTTGAAAGGGCCTCAAATATTCGCTCTCCTGACCCTTCTTTAAGTTTACCTGCTCGAGTCCACCCAGTAGTTGCGTCTCAGCGTCTGGCCTTCCAAATGGCCGGCCCACTGATAAAGTAACCAGGACCAGGAGGCTTGAAAACCCCGAAGTTCTGGGCTCATGTGACAAATTACCTCCGGCACCTGGCCCCTCCCCCTAAGGACATAAGCAGGTCCTGCTTCCCAAACTACCTACCCTCCCCAGCTCACCTAACAACATCCAGCTATGCCCAAGGACCTTGCTCCCGGGGCACACTTCAGGCTGCCACCTGGGCCCTCACAGGTAAGAAGTAAAGAGGTGTGGCTAACCACATTAACCCCCGCCCAGCCCCAACCGTCCACGGATTACATGACTCTACCGAGTATTTCTATGGTCCTAGAACCTGGGATCAACCTGCAGTTGGACACTTGGACCATCCCCCGTTTATTGAGAAACAGCTCATCTTTCCCCGAAGCACTAAACTCCGGGCTTCCCTTCACACCCAGACACCATTTCTCTTCTTGTAGCAAACTCCAGTCCCCTCCACTGTCACTACTGAATGGGGCGTCCTGAGGGCCAACTTACAACCTCCCTCCATGGGAAGGCCCTTCCCTGAAGACTAGGAACTACTTGGTGACATCCAAGGACCTGGAAAAACGGGGAAGTGAGGCTTTGGCGGCCCCTTGTGACCCTCCTCCTAATTAGGTGACCCAACCTGCCTATCAACTACAACACCTCCAGCTGTTGATAGGGCCTCAAGTGTTTTAAACATGACCCTTCCTTTTGTTGACCTGGACAAGTCCACCCATGAGTTTAGGTCACACCTTCTGGCCTCCCACCTGGCCCGCCCACTGATGAAGTAACCAGAGGGAGGTGGTGAGCCGGTCAGGAGGCCTGGGCTCACGTGATCAATTAGCACGGACACCCGCCCCTTCCCCATGTTGACGTAAGTAGGTTCTGCTTACAAAACCACCCCACCTCTCTAGCTCAAGTGACAATATCCCAGTATTTCTAAAAACTTGACTCACGAGGCCAACTTCAGGCTGACACTTGGGCGCTCCCCCCTCCCAAGACTAAAAGAGGTGTGGCTGCACAGCCGAACAACACTGGAAACCCAACGCCCAAGCATCTTAGGACTCTTCTGGGTATTTCTGAGGCCCTGGCACCTCTGACCAACATCCAATTGGACACCTGGAACTTCCCCCGTGTTTCTGAGATATGGCTGGTCATTTGCCTGAGCATGGAGCCACAGTGCCCGGGTTTGTGTGAAACCCCAGACAACCAATTCCTTCGCGCAGCATACTCCAGTCCTCTCCAATGTCACGAATAGGTGGGGCGCCCTGAGGGCCAAATTTCGACCTCAGGCAATGCAGAGGCCCTTGCTTGATGAATTGGATTTTCTTGGTGCCATCCAGGGACAGGGAAAAACAGGGAAGTTGGGCTTTGGCGACCCCTTGTGACCGTCTTGAGAATTAGGTGACCCAACCTGCCTGTCCACTAGAACAACTCCAGCTGTTGATAGGGCCTCAAATATTCCCTAACCCTAACCCTTCCTTAAGTTTACCTGGCCAAGTCCACACCGGCGCTGCGACTGAGCTTCTAGCCTTCCAACTGGCCGGCCTCCTGATGAAGTAACCAGGAACATGTGGCTTGAGGACCCAGGATTCTCGGCTCATGTGACCAAATACTTCCGGCACCCGGCCCTTCCCCCTAATGACCTAAGCGGATCCTGCTTTCCAAACTACTTTTGCTCCACTGGCTCACCTGACAACTTTCAAGTATGCCCAAGGAAGTGAATCACAGGCATACTTCAGGCTGCCAACTGGGCACTCACCAGTATGAAGTAAAGAGTTGTGCCTACCCACATGAGCCACCGCCCAGCCCCCACCGCCCAGGGATCACAGGACTCTCGGGTATTTCCATGTCCCTGGCACCTCGGACCAACCTGCAGTTGGACACTTGGACCATCCCCCATATTTTTCAGACACAGGTCGTTGTTTGCTGTCCCACTGAGCCACACTGCCCGGGCTTCCTTTAACCCCCAGACAGCCATTTCTCTTCTGGCAGCAAATTCCAGTACCCTCCACTTTCACTAACGGGTAGGGCGACCTGATGGCCAACTTTCGGCGTCACTCCATTAATAAGCCCTTCCTTGAAGACTTGGAACTACTTGGTGCCATCCAGGTACCTGTAAATACGGGGACGTGAGGCTTTGGCGGCCCCTTGTGACCCTCCTCCTAATTAGGTGACCCAACCTGCCTATCATTTAGAACACCTCCAGCTGTTGATAGGGCCTCAAGTGTTCCTCACATTACCCTTCCTTGTGTTGACCTGGACAAGTCCACCCAGGCGGTTAGGTCACAGCTTCCGGCTCCCACCTGGCCAGCAACCTGATGAAGTAAACAGGGCTAGGTGGTGAGCAGGTCAGGAGGCCCGGGCTCACGTGACCAATTAGCACGGACACCCGCCCCATCCCCATGATGACTTAAGTAGGTTCTGCTTACAAAACCACCCCACCTCCTCTAGCTCAAGTGACAACATCCCGGTATTTCTAAAAACTTGACTCACGAGGCCAACTTCAGGCTGACACTTGGGCGCTCCCCCCTCCCAAGACAAAAAGAGGTGTGGCTGCGCAGCCGAACAACACTGGAAACCCAACGCCCAAGCATCTTAGGACTCTTCTGGGTATTTCCAAGGCCCTGGCACCTCTGACCAACATCCAATTGGACACCTGGAACTTCCCCCGTGTTTCTGAGATATGGCTGGTCATTTGCCTGAGCATGGAGCCACAGTGCCCGGGTTTCTGTGAAACCCCACACAACCAATTCCTTCTTGCAGCATACTCCAGTCCTCTCCAATGTCACGAAAGGTGGGGCGCCCTGAGGGCCAAATTTCGACCTCAGGCAATGCAGAGGCCCTTCCTTGATGAATTGGAACTTCTTGGTGCCTTCCAGGGACAGGGAAAAACAGGGAAGTTGGGCTTTGGCGACCCCTTGTGACCGTCTTGCGAATTAGGTGACCCCACCTGCCAGTCCACTAGAACAACTCCAGCTGTTGAAAGGGCCTCAAATATTCGCTCTCCTGACCCTTCTTTAAGTTTACCTGCTCGAGTCCACCCAGTAGTTGCGTCTCAGCGTCTGGCCTTCCAAATGGCCGGCCCACTGATAAAGTAACCAGGACCAGGAGGCTTGAAAACCCCGAAGTTCTGGGCTCATGTGACAAATTACCTCCGGCACCTGGCCCCTCCCCCTAAGGACATAAGCAGGTCCTGCTTCCCAAACTACCTACCCTCCCCAGCTCACCTAACAACATCCAGCTATGCCCAAGGACCTTGCTCCCGGGGCACACTTCAGGCTGCCACCTGGGCCCTCACAGGTAAGAAGTAAAGAGGTGTGGCTAACCACATTAACCCCCGCCCAGCCCCAACCGTCCACGGATTACATGACTCTACCGAGTATTTCTATGGTCCTAGAACCTGGGATCAACCTGCAGTTGGACACTTGGACCATCCCCCGTTTATTGAGAAACAGCTCATCTTTCCCCGAAGCACTAAACTCCGGGCTTCCCTTCACACCCAGACACCATTTCTCTTCTTGTAGCAAACTCCAGTCCCCTCCACTGTCACTACTGAATGGGGCGTCCTGAGGGCCAACTTACAACCTCCCTCCATGGGAAGGCCCTTCCCTGAAGACTAGGAACTACTTGGTGACATCCAAGGACCTGGAAAAACGGGGAAGTGAGGCTTTGGCGGCCCCTTGTGACCCTCCTCCTAATTAGGTGACCCAACCTGCCTATCAACTACAACACCTCCAGCTGTTGATAGGGCCTCAAGTGTTTTAAACATGACCCTTCCTTTTGTTGACCTGGACAAGTCCACCCATGAGTTTAGGTCACACCTTCTGGCCTCCCACCTGGCCCGCCCACTGATGAAGTAACCAGAGGGAGGTGGTGAGCCGGTCAGGAGGCCTGGGCTCACGTGATCAATTAGCACGGACACCCGCCCCTTCCCCATGTTGACGTAAGTAGGTTCTGCTTACAAAACCACCCCACCTCTCTAGCTCAAGTGACAATATCCCAGTATTTCTAAAAACTTGACTCACGAGGCCAACTTCAGGCTGACACTTGGGCGCTCCCCCCTCCCAAGACTAAAAGAGGTGTGGCTGCACAGCCGAACAACACTGGAAACCCAACGCCCAAGCATCTTAGGACTCTTCTGGGTATTTCTGAGGCCCTGGCACCTCTGACCAACATCCAATTGGACACCTGGAACTTCCCCCGTGTTTCTGAGATATGGCTGGTCATTTGCCTGAGCATGGAGCCACAGTGCCCGGGTTTGTGTGAAACCCCAGACAACCAATTCCTTCGCGCAGCATACTCCAGTCCTCTCCAATGTCACGAATAGGTGGGGCGCCCTGAGGGCCAAATTTCGACCTCAGGCAATGCAGAGGCCCTTGCTTGATGAATTGGATTTTCTTGGTGCCATCCAGGGACAGGGAAAAACAGGGAAGTTGGGCTTTGGCGACCCCTTGTGACCGTCTTGAGAATTAGGTGACCCAACCTGCCTGTCCACTAGAACAACTCCAGCTGTTGATAGGGCCTCAAATATTCCCTAACCCTAACCCTTCCTTAAGTTTACCTGGCCAAGTCCACACCGGCGCTGCGACTGAGCTTCTAGCCTTCCAACTGGCCGGCCTCCTGATGAAGTAACCAGGAACATGTGGCTTGAGGACCCAGGATTCTCGGCTCATGTGACCAAATACTTCCGGCACCCGGCCCTTCCCCCTAATGACCTAAGCGGATCCTGCTTTCCAAACTACTTTTGCTCCACTGGCTCACCTGACAACTTTCAAGTATGCCCAAGGAAGTGAATCACAGGCATACTTCAGGCTGCCAACTGGGCACTCACCAGTATGAAGTAAAGAGTTGTGCCTACCCACATGAGCCACCGCCCAGCCCCCACCGCCCAGGGATCACAGGACTCTCGGGTATTTCCATGTCCCTGGCACCTCGGACCAACCTGCAGTTGGACACTTGGACCATCCCCCATATTTTTCAGACACAGGTCGTTGTTTGCTGTCCCACTGAGCCACACTGCCCGGGCTTCCTTTAACCCCCAGACAGCCATTTCTCTTCTGGCAGCAAATTCCAGTACCCTCCACTTTCACTAACGGGTAGGGCGACCTGATGGCCAACTTTCGGCGTCACTCCATTAATAAGCCCTTCCTTGAAGACTTGGAACTACTTGGTGCCATCCAGGTACCTGTAAATACGGGGACGTGAGGCTTTGGCGGCCCCTTGTGACCCTCCTCCTAATTAGGTGACCCAACCTGCCTATCATTTAGAACACCTCCAGCTGTTGATAGGGCCTCAAGTGTTCCTCACATTACCCTTCCTTGTGTTGACCTGGACAAGTCCACCCAGGCGGTTAGGTCACAGCTTCCGGCTCCCACCTGGCCAGCAACCTGATGAAGTAAACAGGGCTAGGTGGTGAGCAGGTCAGGAGGCCCGGGCTCACGTGACCAATTAGCACGGACACCCGCCCCATCCCCATGATGAGGTAAGTAGGTTCTGCTTACAAAACGACCTCACCTCCTCTAGCTCACGTGACAACATCCCGGTATTCCTAACAATTTGACTCACGAGGCCAACTTCAGGCTGACACTTGGGCGCTCCCCCTTCCCAAGACAAAAAGAAGTGTGGCTGCCCAGCCGAACCACACCGGAAACCCAACGGCCAAGCATCTTAGGACCCTTCTGGGTATTTCCAAGGCCCTGGCACCTCTGCCCAGCATCCAATTGGACACCTGGAACTTCCCCGGTGTTTCTGAGACATGGCTGGTCATTTGCCTGAGCATGGAGCCACAGTGCCCGGGTTTGTGTGAAACCCCATACAACCAATTCCTTCTTGCAGCATACTCCAGTCCTCTCCAATGTCACGAATAGGTGGGGCACCCTGAGGGCCAAATTTCGACCTCAGGCAATGCAGAGGCCCTTCCTTGATGAATTGGATCTTCTTGGTGCCATCCAGGGACAGGGAAAAACAGGGAAGTTGGGCTTTTGCGACCCCTTGTGACCGTCTTGCGAATTAGGTGTCCCGACCTGCCAGTCCCCTAGAACAACTCCAGCTGTTGAAAGGGCCTCAAATATTCGCTCTCCTGACCCTTCTTTAAGTTTACCTGCTCGAGTCCACCCGGTAGTTGCGTCTCAGCTTCTGGCCTTCCAACTGACCGGCCCCCAGATGAAGTAACCAGGACCAGGTGGCTTGAAAACCCCGAAGTTCTGGGCTCATGTGACAAATTACCTCAGGCACCTGGCCTCTCGCCCTAAGGACATAAGCAGGTCCTGCTTCCCAATCTACCTTCGCTCCCCAGCTCACCTGACAACATTAAGCTATGCCCAAGGACCTGGCTCCCGGGGCCCACTTCCAGCTGCACCTGGGCCTTCACAGGTATGAAGTAAAGAGGTGTGGCTAACCACATTAACCCCCGCCCAGCCCCAACCGTCCACGGATTACATGACTCTACCGAGTATTTCTATGGTCCTAGAACCTGGGATCAACCTGCAGTTGGACACTTGGACCATCCCCCCTTTATTGAGAAACAGCTGGTCGTTCCCCGAAGCACTAAACCCCATTGCCCGGGCTTCCATTCACACCCAGACACCATTTCTCTTCTTGTAGCAAACTCCAGTCCCCTCCACTGTCACTAATGAATGGGGCGTCCTGAGTGCCAACTTACGACCTCACTGCATGCCAACGCCCTTCCCTGAAGACTTGGAACTACTTGGTGCCATCCAGGGTCCTGGAAAAATGGGGAAGTGAGGCTTTGGTGGCCCCTTGTGACCCTCCTCCTAATTAGGTGACCCAACCTGCCTATCAACTACAACACCTCCAGCAGTTGATAGGGCCTCAAGTGTTTCAAACATGACCCTTCCTTTTGTTGATCTGGACAAGTCCACCCAGGATGTTTGGTCACACCTTCTGGCCTCCCACCTGACCGGTCCACGGAAGAAGTAACCAGAGCGAGGTGGTGTGCCGGTCAGGAGGTTGGGCTCACGTGATCAATTAGCAAGGACTCATGGCCCATCCCCATGATGATGTAAGCAGGTCCTCCTTACAAAAGGATCCCATATCACCTGGCTCACCTGACAACATCCCCGTATGCCTAAAAACTAGAGTCACGCCGCCCACTTCAGGCTGGCACCTGGGCGCTCCCCCCCCCTCTCCCCGGATGATGAAAAGAGGTGTGGTTGCAAAGCCAAACCCCAACCACAACCCAAATTCCAGGCATCATAGGACTCTTTTGGGTGTTTCCCGGGACCTGGAACCACTGACCAACATCCCTTTGGACAACTGGATATTCCCCAGTGGTTCTGAGACACAGCAGAGGCCCTTCCTGGAAGTTTTGGAACTTCTTGGTGCCATCCAGGGACTGGGAAAAACAAGGAAGGTTCACTTGGCGACCCCTTGTACCCTCTTCTGAATTAGGTGACCCCACCTGCCTGTGCAGTAGAACAAGTCCAGCTGTTGAAAGGGCCTCAAATATTCGCTAACCTGACCCTTCCTTAAGTTTACCTGGCCAAGTCCAGACAGGCGGCTGCGTCTCAGCTTCTAGCCTTCCAACTGGCCGGCCCCTTAATGAAGTAACCAGCAACAGCTGGCTTGAGGACCCAGGAGTTCTCGGCTCACGTGACCAAATACTTCTGGCACTTGGCTCTTCATCCTAATGACCTAAGCAAGCCCTGCTTCCCAAACTATGTTTGCTCCCCTGGCTCACCTGACAACTTCCAAGTATGCCCAAGGACGTGAATCCCAGGCATACTTCAGGCTGCCAACTGGGCCCTCACCAGTATGAAGTAAAGAGTTGTGCCTACCCACATGAGCCACCGCCCAGCCCCCACCGCCCAGGGATCACAGGACTCTCGGGTATTTCCATGTCCCTGGCAGGACCAACCTGCAGTTGGACACTTGGACCATCCCCCATATTTTTCAGACACAGGTCGTTGTTTGCTGTCCCACTGAGCCACACTGCCCGGGCTTCCTTTAACCCTCAGACAGCCATTTCTCTTCTGGCAGCAAATTCCAGTACCCTCCACTTTCACTAACGGGTAGGGCGACCTGATGGCCAACTTTCGGCGTCACTCCATTAATAAGCCCTTCCTTGAAGACTTGGAACTACTTGGTGCCATCCAGGTACCTGTAAATACGGGGACGTGAGGCTTTGGCGGCCCCTTGTGACCCTCCTCCTAATTAGGTGACCCAACCTGCCTATCATTTAGAACACCTCCAGCTGTTGATAGGGCCTCAAGTGTTCCTCACATTACCCTTCCTTGTGTTGACCTGGACAAGTCCACCCAGGCAGTTAGGTCACAGCTTCCGGCTCCCACCTGGCCAGCAACCTGATGAAGTAAACAGGGCTAGGTGGTGAGCAGGTCAGGAGGCCTGGGCTCACGTGACCAATTAGCACGGACACCCGCCCCATCCGCATGATGAGGTAAGTAGGTTCTGCTTACAAAACGACCTCACCTCCTCTAGCTCACGTGACAACATCCCGG
The DNA here is from genome assembly GCA_026230045.1 of Corynorhinus townsendii. Taxonomy (NCBI): domain Eukaryota; kingdom Metazoa; phylum Chordata; class Mammalia; order Chiroptera; family Vespertilionidae; genus Corynorhinus; species Corynorhinus townsendii. Next base: position 254,646 of record JAPDVU010000010.1, on the reverse strand, counting down.
TATTCCTAACAATTTGACTCACGAGGCCAACTTCAGGCTGACACTTGGGCGCTCCCCCTTCCCAAGACAAAAAGAAGTGTGGCTGCCCAGCCGAACCACACCGGAAACCCAACGGCCAAGCATCTTAGGACCCTTCTGGGTATTTCCGAGGCCCTGGCACCTCTGGCCAACATCCAATTGGACACCTGGAACTTCCCCAGTGTTTCTGAGACATGGCTGGTCATTTGCCTGAGCATGGAGCCACAGTGCCCGAGTTTGTGGGAAACCCCAGACAACCAATTCCTTCTTGCAGCATACTTCAATCCTCTCCAATGTCACGAATAGGTGCGGTGCCCTGAGGGCCAACTTTCGACCTCAGGCAATGCAGAGGCCCTTCCTTGATGAATTGGAACTTCTTGGTGCAATCCAGGGACAGGGAAAAACAGGGAAGTTGGGCTTTGGCAACCCCTTGTGACCGTCCTCCGAATTAGGTGACCCTACATACCTGTCCACTAGGACAACTCCAGCTGTTGAAAGGGCCTCAAATATTCGCTCTCCTGACCCTTCTTTAAGTTTACCTGCTCGAGTCCACCCGGTAGTTGCGTCTCAGCTTCTGACCTTCCAACTGGCCGGCCCCCTGATGAAGTAACCAGGACCAGGTCGCTTGAAAACCCTGAAGTTCTGGGCGCATGTGACAAATTACCTCTGGCACCTGGCCCCTCCCCTAAGGACATAAGCAGGTCCTGCTTCCCAAACTACCTTCCCTCCGTAGCTCACCTGACAATATCCAGGTATGCCCAAGGACCTGGCTCCCCGGGCACACTTCAGGCTGTACCTGGGCCCTCACAGGTATGAAGTAAAGAGGTGTGCCTAACCACATTAACCCCCGCCCACCCCCAACCGTCCACAGATTACATGACTCTACAGAGTATTTCTATGGCCCTAGAACCTGGGATCAACCTGCAGTTGGACACTTGGACCATCCCCCATTTATTGAGAAACAGCTCGTCGTTACCCGAAGCACTAAACCCCATTGCCCGGGCATCTTTAACCCCCAGACAGCCATATCTCTTCTGGAAGCAAACTCCAGTACCCACCACTGTCAATAACGGGTAGGGCGACCTGATGGCCAACTTTTGGCGTCAATCCATTAATAGGCCCTTCCTTGAAGACTTGCAACTTCTTGTTGCAATCCAGGAAACTGGAAATATAGGGAAGTGAGGCTTTGGAGGCCCCTTGTTACCCTCAAGCTAATTAGGTGACCCAATCTGCCTATCATTTAGAACACCTACAGCTGTTGATAGGGCCTCAAGTGTTCCTCACATAACCCTTCCTTGTGTTGACCTGGACAAGTCCACCCAGGCCGTTAGGTCACAGCTTCTGGCTCCCACCTGGTCAGCCCCCTGATGAAATAACCAGGGCTAGATGGTGAGCGGGTCAGGCGAACCGGGCTCACGTGACCAATTAGCACGGACACCCGCCCCATCCCCATGATGACATAAGCAGGTCCTGCTTACAATAGGATCCCATATCCCCTGGCTCACCTGACAACATCCCGGTATGCCTAAAAACTAGAGTACCCCCGCCCACTTTAAGCTGGCACCTGGGCGCTCCCCCCCCCCCCCGACCCCGGATGATGAAAAGAGGTATGGCTGCAAAGCCAAACCCCAACAAGAACCCAAAGTCCAGGCATCATAGGACTCTTTTGGGTATTTCCCGGGCCCTGGAACCCCTCAACAGCATCCCTTTGGACACCTGTATACTCCCCCGTGGTTCTGAGACACAGCAGAGGCCCTTCCCGGAAGTTTTGGAACTTCTTGTTGCCATCCAGGGAATGGGCAAAACAGGGAAGGTGCGCTTTGGCGACCGCATGTACACTCTTCCGAATTAGGTGACCCTACCTGCCTGTGCAGTAGAACAAGTCCAGCTGTTGAAAGGGCCTCAGATATTCGCTAACCTGCCCATTCCTTAAGTTTACCAGGCCAAATCCACACCGGCGGCTGCGTCTCAGTTTCTAGCCTTCCAACTGGCCGGCCGCTGATGAAGTAACCAGGAACAGGTAGCATGAGGACCCAGGAGTTCTCGGCTCACGTGACCAAATACTTCCGGCACCTGGCCCCTCCCCCTAATGACGTAAGCAGGTCCTGCTTCCCAAACTACCTTTGCTCCCCTGCCTCACCTGACAACTTTCAAGTATGCCCAAGGACGTGAATCCCAGGCATACTTCAGGCTGCCAACTGGGCCCTCACCTTTATGAAATAAAGAGTTGTGGCTACCCTCATGAGTCACCGCCCAGCCCCAACCACCCCGGGATCACAGGACTCTCTCCGGTATTTCCCCGTCCCTGGCACCTCGGACCAACCTGCAGTTGGACACTTGGACCATCCTCCATATTTTTCAGACACATCTCTTCGTTTGCTGTCCCACTGAACCCAGGACACTGCCCGTGCTTCCTTTAACCCCCAGACAGCTATTTCTCTTCTGGCAGCAAACTCCAGTACCCTCCACTGTCACTAATGGGTAGGGCGACCTGATGGCCAACTTTAGGCATCACTCCATTAATAGGCCCTTCCTTGAAGACTGGGAACTTCTTGGTGCCATCCAGGAACCTGGAAATACGGGGAAGTGAGGCTTTGGCGGCCCCTTGTGACCCTCATCTTAATTAGGTGACCCAACCTGCCTATCATTTAGAACACCTGCAGCTTGGAAACAGCAGGCCTCTTCTGCTGCCAGAGGGGGGAGGGGGGAGGAGGAGGAGGGGGGAGGAGGAGGGGGGGGGGAAGGAGAAGGAGAAGCCTGAAGAAGTAATGCAGTTCTAAACGAAACATGAATTCATTGTATACATGCTGTGAAAGGAACAGTGGATATTGTGTGCCTTCAAGTGGCATAGCTCTCCCTGCTTACCTTGCCTGCCTTTTCTTTTTTTTTTTTTAAATTTTATTTTATTTTTATTGTTTTAAGTATTACAAATAGTAGTGCATATGTCTCCTTTTTTTTTTCCCCTTTGATCTCCCCCTGACCTCCCCTACACCCCAGGACATGCCTTCACCTGCCCACTCTTCCCCCCCCCCCCCGCCCCAGTGTCTTATATCCATTGGTTGTGCTTATATGCATGCGTACAAGTCCTTCGGTTGGTCTTTTACATCCCTCCTCGCCCAACCACCCCTGTCTTCCCAATGTAGTTTGACAGTCTGTTCAATGCTTCTTTGCCCCTGTATCTTTTTCCCACCATTTCTTTCCTTTAAAAAGTTTTGCCTTTGCAGACTGGAAATAAACATATAATAACAAAACAATACAAAACAAAAAACTGTTTGAGTCCAAATTTCAATGTCCAACAGTTCCTTATTTGTACATGTCAGCAGTGATATCTGGATGGTGGGCACATGGTGGCAATGCAGGTCCGACCCTCTCTGGTTTGGTCCTACGTAACCTGCAGCGGTGCACAGCTGCTGACTTTGCCTGCCTTTTCAATGATAGCACCCACTCCCTTACGGTCATGCATGCTTATCATGATCCCTGAGAGGAAGAAAATATCCCCTGTTGCCGAACGAACCCTGGCTTTTCACACTGCAGATGACCCTCTTGGGCAGATGCAGGAACTCTCTCACTCCCAGTCCAAGAGAGGGTGTTTTGACCTTTGATCTCTTTCTTGGTTTGTTTTCTTTAAATGGTGGTAAACACAGACCTCTTTTGAACCTTTGATAAGCCTACAGTTTACACTCACACTCCTTGATTTTTAATACAATTCCCGGGGTCGGGGATCGGGATCAGGACTTTAGAGTCACCATGGTTTGCACAATGAGCGAACTGGCATGTGTGTGTGTGTGGGGGGGGGGGGAACGGGGAGGAGGTGGGATGGTGATGGTGGTGAAAAGGGACAAAATACTGTAATAAAATCTGACAAGCTCAGGGGGAGGCAATGCGTGGTGGCCTTAGAGACTAAAATCAGCTTAAATCAGTTTGGGGTGTGTGATCCTGTCCTAGGCGGTCATCTTGCCTGACAGAGCCTGCCTGTCTCTTTCCTTCTTTCTTTCTTGAATCCATGATCACACATCTTTGAAATGTCAAAGGGATTCTCCATCTTTTCCAGACCCCTGGAATCACAGGCACGGCACTGTGAATATCACAGATCCCGTCACGGTGACTGAGTTCATGATTGACTATGAACTAGCTTACACCCACATAAGGTACAAGAAGTCTTGGTCCATCATTTGACTTTGCATCCCATCCCAGAGGTTTCCCTGCTTTGCTTTCTCCCGCCCCTCCTAAAATATCACCAGTGGATTTCATGTCACCCACGTACAATCTCCACTTTGGAATGGAGTGTATAAGATAAGGGGCGGGGGCTGGAGGGGGGCCGCCATTGCCATTCTTTGGAACGTTATCTCCAACCGTTGAGATTGTGCTTCCATGCGTGTGTGCGAGCAACATTTGTGGACAGTTTGGCTCAAAGACACTCACAAAAATTCTTCACGGGTTGTAATATTTCTTACGTTGTTGACAGATGCCACACACGCACACATGTGCGCGCACTTCATTCATGGTTGCGGCCTGTGCAGCTCAAACAGTTTTGTCCATTTTTCTTCCTCTTTTTCAACGGGAGGAGTCCGCGAGTGAAATCACCAGTGACTGTGTGATATGAGACTGAGGATTTCCCATGGAAAGTGGGTGGGTGGGCGGGCGGGCAGAGGGAGGGATGGCAGGAGGGAGGGAGGACACATCCATCCATCTGTGGATGGAAAAGAGACCACAAGGGATGCTCTGAAATTAAAAGTTTAACAACAATAAGAACAGTGATGGTGGGTAGAAACATCCTAGGCGGCTACCTTCCCTGTGACAAAGGTCAATCTTTTTTTTTTTTAAATATATTTTATGGATTTCTTTTACAGAGAGGAAGGGAGAGGGATAGAGAGTTAGAAACATTGATGAGAGAGAAACATCAATCAGCTGCCTCCTGCACACCCACCCACCGGGGATGTGCCCACAACTGAGATACGTGCCCTTCACCAGAATTGAAACTGGGACCCTGAGTCCGCAGGCTGACGCTCTAGCTACTGAGCAAACCGGCTAGGGTGTAATGTTCCTTTTTACACCTCCTCATTGTTATCGAGTGAGTTGCTGAGTATGTGTCTATCATTTCATTTTCATTTTCATCCAATCCCAGAGGTTTCCTGCCCCGCTTTGCTTTCTCTCGCCTCCCTCATCTATCACCAATGGAGTTCAAGTAACCCACTTACATCTCCTCTTTTGATTGCAATGTATACAACAAGGTGAAAAACAACAACAATACACACACACACACACACACACACACACACACACCAAAACAAAACAAGAAAAAACCCTCCATTCTACAGAGCTTAAGAGCGTCATCCCAATATATTGAGAATCTGCTTCTGGGCAATTGCCTCAAATGAACTCACAGAAATTTCAATGTTTTTGGATGCTAACATATCCATCCATCCATCCATCCATTCATCTATGCACCGGGAAGTTAAAGATGAATGATAAAAGGCTGTCTGCCGTGAATGGCACACTTGGAGCGGTGTGGGAGGGAGGTGTTGTTGTGGTGCGACCCGAGAATGAAGACCACCAGGCAGCCAAATTGAAATTTAGGAAGCCTTTATTACGAATTCGAGTCTGGGCCCGCGTCTCCACTGATACAGCAGGGAGCAGTGCGAACCCGGACTCGAGTTTGTAATAAAGGCTTCCTAAATTTCAATTTGGCTGCCTGGTGGTCTTCATTCGCGGGTTGCACCACAACATTTGGAGGCTCGTCCCAGCGAGATACACTCTGGCCTTGTAGCCAGTGGATGAACACCCCAGGAGAGGACACTCTCGTCTCCGTCCCGGGTTACAAGGGAGAGAGAGTGATTTCCTTGCAAAAAGACGATCCGGGAATCGAAGCCATCAGGACCTCAGAGGCTGGGGTAAGGATTCTGGTCTGTCTGTGGAACATTCCTTTCAGGGACTTGAGGAGGGCAGGACGCCGCTTAACCTCCCAGTCCAGATCCCCAACACGAAGGCGTCCGGGATTCTGGTTTGGTCTCTGGTCTGTGTTCCGGGATCCTGGTTTGGTTTCTGGTCCGTGTTTTGTGTTCGTCTCATCAATGTTCTATTAATTCTGTCTAATGGTGAAAAAGGGTCAGGGTCCGTCTGGACCCTCCACCCCATTGGAGTGTTTTCTGAAGAATTTCCAGGATTTTAAGAATCGTGCAGGTGGCTATGGCGTTGAGGTCGATGATTTAACTCTACAGAAATTTTGTGAATTGGAATGGCCCACATTCAGGGTTGGGTGGCCTTCCACTGGGACCCTAGATTTGGGGATTGCTTCTAGAGTGTGCCCTGTTGTTTACGGCACCCCGGGCCACCCGGACCAAATTCCTTATATTGATGTTTGGATAGGTATTCTGACTGACAAACCCCGGTGGTTGAAAGGTTTTCAAGTCCCAGATGAGAAACTGGAAAAGAGACCGACTATCCTCCTAGCCCAGGCTAGGAAGGAGAAACCGAGGGATGGGGCCTCAAAGCCTATTCTAGAGGCCACAGAAGAGGACCTCCCAGAGGGGCACTGCAGAGTTTGCACACCCCTCCCCTTCCCTCAGGGTGTTCCTTTCCTGAGCCCTCAGTCTCCCTGCACCGCCCCTCCCTCCTGGTCCCGCTCTCATTATGGGAGGCAGACTGAGCTCACGAGAAACTCCCTAGGTTGTATGATGGGGCATTTATCTGTTTGTTGCGTCTATTAGTCTTGTTTCCTTTGTCCAACATGAGTGCCATTTCTGTTTTGCTGAAACATGGGTCGAGAATCCTGTCCTGGGATGTGGGAAAGGGAGGCGCCCATCAGGGGACTTGGGCAGTGTTCCTGTTATCTGCTCAGATCCCAAGACTGTAAGAGTACTTACTTACTGAAAGGGTGTAAGTCATATAAGTGTAGAAGTCTGTGAAAAAAAGGAAAAAGAAACATTTAATTTGTTTAAGGCTGAGTACTCTGAGGGATAGCAAACACCCCTCCCCCCCGCCCCGCCGAGTGGCCACTGGGATTCCTTTTTCCCAGGGGTGCTTGCTCTTTCTCAGAGGGGGCATCAGCCCGCCTAACTAATAAAATGTATGTCTATTAATTTAAAGGTATGAAGTTGTAACAGTTGTTGTCCAAAGAGGTTTAAAGCAGGGACCAAATTCTAGAGTTAACTATTTATAAGAAGGAGCCAGAGCTGGCTAAGTCGCCAGAAAGCTAAAAGAGAAAAACTAAATGAATCATATTTCTGACACCTGCCACCACCCAATCTTAATCAGTGGGGGAGGAACAGTCTGAGAACTGTTTGTCTCAATTGGCTCCCCAATTTTAATGCATTGTAAAACCTTTAGAAGGAGACGGATAATGGTCCTTTTTGTGTATGGCAACTCTCAAGTTATTGGTTTTAAAATCAGTACTTTTTAATAGAAACACACTCAAGCAGAGGGGCTTTTCAGAGAGGTCAGGAAGTCTGATTGCAGTGTAAGGGTCACCGGTTCCCCACACACCACCTTCGCTGGCAGGAGGCAAGTGCTTTTCCCAGTGGGAACAGAGTGGACTGCCAGATGAAAACGCCTCAGTGGGAGCATGTCCTTCACCACCTGGGACCCGCACCACAATCCCTGCCTCCACCCACCTGGCGTCCATCCCCTCCAGGGGTTCTTTTGAGTAGCTGGAGGTGGTGGCGAGGAGGGACATTCCCTTGTGACCCCCTGTGCCCCAATGGGACCCAAGAACCCCCGGCAACTCCTTGGACACTTTTCATCATGTTCTGTTAGGGGGCTTAAAGAGGGCAGCTAGAAATTCCCCATTCCCCTTTTCAGGCTTATCAGAAACTGAGATCTTTTATCTTTAGGAAGAATGTGGCAGTTTGAATTTCAAGCTGCTGGAGGCCTGGGAACCAGGTACTGGGCCTGTTCCCTCCTCCCTCTACCTTTTCTAAATATTTTAAAATAATAGAAGGTTTGAGGCATAGTTATACGTTTTTGAAGGACATAGAAAGAAGGTTTGAAAGCTAATTTGAAATTGTAAAGATTTTTGTGAAGAAGGGAAGACTCAGATTCTAAGGATCTTTTAACTTAGAGGAAGAGGACTGACAGGGCTGGGGCTCCTTTCCATTAAGCCCCCAGGGTAACCTTACAAGTGTGGGGCAAACCTGTTAGTTTCCTGGTGGACAATGGGGCCGCCTATTCAGTCTTGACAGAGCCGATGGGACCCGTTACCTCTAAGCAGACATCAGTCCAGGGAGCCACTTGACAAACTGCCTGTTTTCTTTGGACATCAAAAAGGACTGTGGACCTCAGAAGGAACATGGTACCAAGGAACCCCACTCCGGTTGCATCCTCCACTGCCTGTATTCTTTTAACCTGTTCTCTCTCAGAGAAATATCTCTTGCAGGAGATAGAAGAAGTGGTGCCAGGGGAAGAGCATAAAGCCTCCACCTACTTGGAGGAATTACAGCATGTCTATTCCATGGTCTGGGCAGAAAACAAACCCCCCTCCCCCCGGGGGTTGGCAAGTCATCAAGCTCCTGTGGTAGTCAAATTGCAAGCCACCTCCACTCCAGCTCGGCCGCTAAACTGGACCGAAGTGGAACAACGGGCTTTTGAGGAGCTAAAGAAGGCTCTCGTCTCAGCACCTGCCCTAGCCTTGCCAGATGTAACGAAGCCCTTCCAACCTCTATGTGAGTAAGGTAAGGGGCATTGGCAAAGCGGTTCTCACTCAGACTCTAGGTCCCTGGAAGAGACCTGTTGCCTATCTGTCTAAGAGACTAGACCCTGTGGCAGCAGGGTGGCCAGCGTGCCTCCGGGCAGTGGCTGCCACAGCGTTCTGACTCTGAGCCAGGAACTAGCCCTGACAATACCCCATGCTGTGGAGGCCCTCCTTCGAGGTGCTCCGGAGAGATGGATGTCAAACTCCAGGGTCACCCAGTGCCAAGCTCTTCTCCTGGACCAGCCCTGCATCCGATTCCAGAAGACACTGGCCATCAACCCTGCCAGCCTCCTCCCAGATGGTGATCCGCAGGAACCCATTCATGACTGCATAGAGGTAACAGAGACAGTAAAAACGGTTCGCCCAGACCTGTCACGGACGGGAGCAGTTATGTTCGGGATGGGATCCGATATTCAGGGACAGCAGTAGTCACCCTGGACTGCACCATTTGGGCACAGTCCCTGAATAGGGGAACCACGGTATAAAAAGCCGAACTTTTGGCCTTAATCCAGGCCCTTCGATGGGGACACAGTGCCATCCACCGGGAAAGAGGGTTACCAACTTCAGCCGGAAAGGACATTAAAAATAAGGAAGAGATTTTAGCCTTATTAGAGGTCATCTGGCTCCCAAGGGCAGTTGCAATAGTGCACTGTAAAGGACATCAGAAAGGGGACACAATTGAAGCCAGAGGAACTAGAGCCGCAGACCAAACTGCCAAGGAAGCCACCCAAAAACCAGTGGGGCCTTTACAAATCTTAGTAACTCTGCTGGACCCCGACCTAGGACAGACCCCTCCTACACCAAACAAGAGGAGGAATTGGCAGAACAGAAGCAAGCCATCAAAGGACCACATGGTTGGTGGATCCTATCTGATGACAGACAGACTGTTGGTCCCAGAGGCTCTAGGTCAGACGTTAGATGCCCAGTTACACCAGGCTACCCACCTAGGCGTCACCAAGACTTCTGGACTTCTGCAAGGCAGGTACTATATACCAAGCTTAGATAAGATAATTAAAAGCATAGTCACTAGAGGTACTGTCTATACACAGGTAAATGCTAAGCAAGGTAAGAGGGTCCCCCTGGGAATTGGGGCCTGGGGAAATTTCCTAGGAGAGCATTGGGAGGTGGATTTCACAGAGATTAAGCCACCAGCGTCAGGGGACAAGTACCTGCTAGTTCTCATAGACACCTTCTCGGGTTGGGTTGAAGCATACCCCACTAGGACAGAAACTGCCTCTAGAGTAGTCAAGAAATTACTCCAGGAGATTTTACCTAGATTCGGACTGCCAGTAGTCATAGTATCAGATAATGGCCCGCCTTTGTAGCCAAGGTATCTAAAAGTTTCCTGGTGGACACTGGAATCCGCACCGCACTCCCTGCCTCCGCCCACCTGGCGTCCATCCAAGGTATCTAAAAGTTACCTTAGGACAGGCATGAGCAGGACTCTAAAAAGGAATTTAACTAAATTTTTCCTAGAACCCGGTGAAAACTGGACCAACCTCCTGCCCTTCGCCCTCTTATGGGCCAGGTATACACCCTACTGGGAGGGGGTCCCCCCTTTTTGAGATCATGTACTTGTTCCTCCCCCCATCCTTCCCAGGGTCAGGGAGAAGCTGAAAGCTGGAATTCATAACCATTCCTTGCTCAAGTCCTTACAGGCTCTGCAGTATACCCAGAGAGCCACCCATAAGCTTGTTCAAGATGCACTGCCAGTGCCCACCGCGGACCCTGTACATCCCTTCCAGCCCGGGGACTCGGTGTAGGTAAAGAAGTTTGCTGCCCAAGGACTCACCCCAACCTGAAAGGGACGCTACACTGTTATCCTGAACACACCCACAGCTGTTAAAGTAGACGGCGTCCAGACCTGGCTACACCACTCCCACCCAGCTCCTGCATCAGGAAATGGCCTGGATCCTGACAACCAGCGGCCTCACCAGTGAAATCCATAGCCTGGGCTCCACTCAGGCCAGAAGGAGACTGAATGCCTGCAGGAGGGGAACTGGGCTTCAGTGAGGACAGTACTGATGGGGACCGTGGTACTAGGGGCCTTAGTAACTATAAGAACATTTTTGCTAGCCAGTGAGAAAATCCAGGGCTAAGTAGAGCTAGATGTGCTAGGGGACAGGAGAGCAGGAACGAGTAAATAGAAAACTAACTGTGCCAAGCAGGTAGTTAGAAAAATAAATGCAGTTTGAATTTTAACCCTGCTATTCTGACTTCTGCATGCACTTACTTGCTTAAACAATAGGGTAGTTACCTAAGCTTCCAGACCGAGACCTGGAAACTCTCATAAATCCAACCCACATCACAAAGGTAATTTTTCTGTGGCTGTGGACCAGAGCTACAGGAGATTGATTCCCACTGACTCAATAGCTCCAGGAGAAGAAACTGTACATAACTTTTAGAGATTATTAACTTTGCTCAATTCTGCTTCTGTACAATCTGCTTTCGCAAGATAGATCTACATTCCAATCCTATGTCCAGCAGGACATGGTTGGAGCGACCCTGCGGGCTGCTCCCAACCTTTGGAATTTAGAGTTTAGAACAAAGGAAAATTATAAAGAATTAAGCAAACAGGTAGACCAGGACCTCAGCACCCTAGAAAGTACTATTGGACAATTAGACCAATTCTTCAGGAGTAATCAGGGAGAGCTTGAGTCAGCTGCGCTAGCGTCTATTAGATTGAGAAGAGAAAAGAAGACAGGAAGGAAACTGGTATGAAAATCTTTTTAACTGGTCACCATGGTTGACCACCTTGCTTACAGCTGTAGCAGGCCCTCTTACGTTGCTTATACTACTACTATTGATTGGGCCTTGCCTTATACAAAGTCCAATGACATTCATACAGACTAGAATTCAAGCTGTAAAACTCATGGTCTTACACACTTACTACCAACCCACCCAAGAGGAGGAATGGGAACAGCAGGAATCAACGATTTGATTCCCCCGTAAGACCAGTAGGGAATGTTCTGGCATAATGACCCCAAGTCAGGACAGAGACCCCAACTGTATATTAAGGTTTGGCAGGTGACCCATGCTCAGAAGAATGTGGTTCGTCATGCTCCAGCCAGGCATGACTCCTGCCCTTTGTTTTAAATTAACCCTGTAGCAACACACCCCCAAGCACATCCTACTGAAGGAAATCGCAAGGCTGATCAAACAGGCCCCTTACGACCCAAGTTTAACCAATCAGGTTCTGCCAAATCCCCCTGCATTGGAGATAAAACTTGCTTGCTCCCAGTGTTCGGTGCTCACGCTGCTCCCTGCTGTGTCAGTGGAATCGCGGGCCCGGACTCGAGTTCGTAATAAAGGCTTCCTAAATTTCAATTTGGCTGCCTGGTGGTCTTCATTCGCGGGTCGCCCCACAACATTGTGTGTGTGTGTGTGTGTGTGTGTGTGTGTGTGTGTGTGTGTGTGTAGCGGAAGGGGGGGGGGAGTGGATGGTAAAAACCGGCAAGTGGAGCAGAGTTAGCTGGCCAGTCCAGTGAGTGACCCAGGGTTATTGAGTCAAATCATCCCTTACCAGGCCTCCCGGGGCCCTCATCACTCCACTCCTACCTATCTATGTCTCTCCTCCTAGGGCAGTGGTCGGCAAACTCATTAGTGAACAGAGCCAAATATCAACAGTACAACGATTGAAATTTCTTCTGAGAGCCAAATTTTTTAAACTTAAACTTCTTCTAATGCTGCTTCTTCAAAATAGACTCGCCCAGGCCATGATATTTTGTGGAAGAGCCACGATCAGGGGACCAAAGAGCTGCATGTGGCTTGCGAGCCCCAGTTTGCCAACCACGGTACTAGGGAACCTAGGACACCGAGATCTACTGTTTACCTTTGCCTTGGATCCTGGACTCACGCCCCTCAAACCCCTCCCTCCCGCTCCGCACCCCCTCGCGTGATTGCCAGATGGGTAAGGTGAGTTCTGGTTCTTGTGTTTACAGATGGAGGGCACTCTTTTCCACAGGGACAGGCCTGTTTCTCAAACACCCTCCCTCCCTATCTCCCTCCCTGAAGTTGATGAGCTGTGGCCTAAAGGTGGGGGAGTCAGAGAAGCCCGAGGCCAGGTCTGAGGCCCTGAGGTCTCCAGAGAGCTTTCTGCATTTGAAGGAAGCCTTGGAGTGAGATCCATTGGAATGAATCTTCGGGCCTGCCCTGACCTGATCTCCTCTCCTCCCCCTTGTTCCCTACCCCACCCTCCACCCCCTACTCCCCATCCTCTGCCTGCCCCAGCTCCCTTCCTCTCAGCCCTCAGGTGAGGGGGTTTCATTCTAAGTGCTGACCTGGGCCTCTGGGCCTGGGGGGAGGACAAGAAAGGGGGAGTGGGAATCACACAGGCAGGGGGAAAGCTGACTTGCTTCCTGTGAGTGTACTTGAGACAAATCTGGACAGTCAACAATGATAATGAAAACAAGGAGGCTGGTCCTGCCCAAGGGGCCTGGAAAGAGGGGCGTGCCCCTGACATAACAAAGGAATACAGTTATCCTATTGGGGAAAAGACAATAGACGGAATCAGTGAAGAAAAAGGTTGACTTTTCTCAAGGCAGGGAAGATTCTAGCCTAGGAAATGGCTACCTGCCATCCACCGCTTTTAGTGACAGAGTTTTCATTTCAGGCCATCTTTGGCGGTTTTTTTTGGGTCTCTTCTCTGAGTTTGCGAGACATTGGGAGGGAAGCCAAGAGTGAGAGGATTCCTTCTGTAGGAATGAAGGCCGATTCTGCTCTCCTGTAGCCACACACACACACACACACACACACACACACACACACACACAAACCCCAATGCGAGCCCCGCCCCCCGCCTAATTAGGTGCTTTTCCACAATCACCTCTCTCTCTTCAACACAGCATTGGAAGCTTTGAGGTGGTAAGAAGATGTGTTGCGCCTTGATATTTTGGAGCCACACACCTCTGACCCTGTACCAACCGCGTCATCAAAGGGGGACAGTGCTGTTTTAATTCCTGGAGCACTGGCGAAGGTTGGCAGTGGGCTAAGAGTCCAATCGCCTGTTCTGGAGATGTGTCTTTCTAGCTGAGCATGTTTTTCTCTGAGGCTCTGCAGCCATTACACGGCAATCTGTCCTGTTTGCAGGGAGCCTAGAGCTGAGGAGTCTATAAGGGCTCACGTGTATGGAAAAAGACACACAGATCTGAGAAGGCCTCATTCTCCATTCACTTCCCTGGGAATGGCAAACCCGGTCTAGCTTCAAGCAGGGTAGCATGCAACCCCGTGGTGCCAGGAACTAGCAAGACCTCTCCATCGTCCGCTTCACGGCGGGACCCGGTCTCTCCAAGAGCTTCAGTACCTTGTTCACCTCTTAGGATCATTTCCATCTTTTTCTGAAAGCAGTATGAGTGAGGAGAGGGGAAGATACCCTCTCACAGTCCTCGGAGCATCCCTATGTTCGATTCTGTCTGTTTCCTCTTTGTAAATCCCATTTTGTTTTTCCTACACTCTTTCTAAGGGTGACCGGGCTTTTGACAACAAAAACAGACTCCTCTACAGTTTCACAGCAGAACTCACGGAGGTCTGATTCCGTTGCTCTGCCCTCAGACACCAGCAGTTGTACACATCGTTTTTCACGTGAAAATATTCAAACCTGTAGAGAACGTTTATGCATTCACTTGAGCCAAACTGTCCACACTTGCCGGGAAGCAGAATCTCAAGGGGTTGGGACAATGCTCCAGAGAATGGCTGTTTTTTACTTTCTTTTACTAATTCTCTCTCTCTCTCTCTCTCTCTCTCTCTCTCTCTCTCTCTCTCCCTCTCTCTAATTTAGTACATTTTCATGAATTTCTGAGAGGAAGGGAGGCAGGAAAGAGAGATAAAGAAACATCCTCAGTGAGGCGCCAGGACAGAGACCATAGATTCCTTCACTGTCGTTGTTATCATGTGTATGGTTGCCTGTTAACTGTCTATCTTGCACCCACCTAAGTATGAGAAATAGGTGTGGCCCTGGCCGGTTTGACTCAGTTAGTGGGTAGAGCGGACAAATGTCAGCCTTCAGACCTTAGGGTCCCAGGTTCAATTCTGGTCAAGGGCGCCTGCCTGGGTTGTGGGCTCGATCCCCAGTAGAGGACATGAAAGAGGCAGCCGATCCACGATTCTCTCTCATCATGGATGTATGTTTCCATCTCTCCCTCTCCCATCGTGATTGATTCTGAAATCAATAAAAATACACGTCGCAAAGAAAAAAAAAACGCAGAGAAAAAAGAAGGGAGTATAGGCAACCACCACTTTGAAATGGCTAAGGTCAACCCCTCCCTTTTGTCCTCCTATCCATCACCCCCATCCCACCATTTTCATGTCACTGTTTTAATAACACGAAACACAAAACATTGTACAAGTATGCGTTTTACTACATAGAGGTGGAATCATACATTTGTGTTGTTGTTGTTTTTATATATCTTTATTGTTTTCAGAGAGAGAGGGAGAGGGAGAAAGCCATAGAAACATCCACGATGAGAGAGAATCACTGGTCGGCCGCCTCCTGCACACCCCCTGCTGGGGATCGAGCCCGCAACTCGGGGATGTGGCCTTGACCGGAATCCAACCCGGGCCCTCGGTCCGCCAGCTGACGCTCTATCCACTGAGCCAAAGCGGCTAGGGTCATTTGTTTGTTTGTTTGAAGAGAGAGGGTAAAGGAGAGGGAGAGGGAGAGGAGGAGGAATACGGAGAGGGAGGGAAGGGGGGATGGAGAGAGACAGGGAGAGAGAGAGGTAGAGAAAAGTTCTTCCACTTGTTTATTCATTCGTCCCTAGCTTTTAAAAAAATATACTACAGTCACAGTGAGGGAATTTGTGATCTCTGCCCTGGGAGGAACCCTGGGCACTGGGAAAAAGGGGAAGTGACTAGTTACCTTGACATTCACTAGACTAGTCCAAAGAAATGGAATCATAGAGGCATAGAAAGACAACAGCCTCAGCTACCAGTAAGTTCAAAGCTGCTCTCTCTCAGGGAAAGATACCAGACCTAGGGCGTGACTACCCACTATGGACTGCTTTTTACTTTAAAACTTTTTTTTCTTTTTCTTCCTTTTTTTGTTTAATTTCAGATCGGCCTGGGTGATCACTTTAGGTGTCTTGAGCTTGCAAGGCCAGGCCAGGCCTCCACACTGGCCTCCCTGGAGTGGGTCAGGTTAGCCTGTGGCCCCTTTTCACCCACAGTGCAAAGCTTCTTCTGTATTTACACGGTTTCATTTTATCCTCTTGTATCCCGTTGTAAAGCCTGTACCACTTTATGAACCGATGTCTCCCACCATAAATTCAATTCCAAAAAAGAGAAAAGAAATGAAACTGAAAGGAGACAAAATAAGAGAAAACCATTCCTCCTTTGTTGTCCCGTGAACACTCGCCAGGTTCAGCCTTTCAGAGACCACTGGGTTTAGGTGTTGAGGGTCCTGGGCCACAAAGACTGTTCTGGGTACATTCTCTGGGTCCTCTGTCATGCTTCCCCCTCCCGCCTCCCGCCCGCCCCCCCCTGCAACACAAACTTTTCCAGTCCCCATTCAGAGGCCAGGGCACAGGGTCTCGGGTAACCCCAGGTGGCGGATGCCCTGCAGCCCGCCACCCACAGCCCCCCGCTCGCCAGGGTTCCACTAAAGGTGGGGTCCCAGAGGAGATGGGTCACCGCCACACTCACACCCCCGCCCACCCCTACGCTCCCCAGGAGCAGGGGGGCGGGGGGTGGGGGGGCACCCGCCCAGCAGCCAGCCAGCTGACATCCTCGCTGGTTTTCAGGCGCCACCTGTTTTCCGTTTATATATCCTCTTTTCCTGGCTGCTTTGCTGGCTCCTGGAACTCAGTCCATTCTGGAAAACTCTGGAGTTGCTACTCAGGTGCTGTGGGAACCTCTTTCACGTCCCCTGTGGTTCAGGGTCCCAGTTCAGGGTTCGGGTTCTGGAGAAGGCCGCACACAAATGAAAAGAGACTAGGAAAGTATTAATTTGGGAATATTGGGGGCCAGGCGGGAGCCAACCTCTAGTGGGAAGACTGCCCCCACTCTGACCTTGCTATCCCTTTTATTGAGACTATGGGATATACCCACAACCTTTAGGCAAGAAACTCCAATAAGAGAAATCCAGTGGATGCTGCTTCTGATAACAATGTTTCAACTAAACAGTAAGTGATTAGCTTCGAACTTTTAGAGCAATTAAGGTTGATGGCCTTTCCACATCTCTCTATTAGTGGCACAAACATTGGTTTCCGACATCTCCCCCGTTTCTTTCCTTTAAAAAGAATGTTGAAATAATCATATAAGTTTGAGTTCCAGTTTCAAGTGTCCAACAGTTCTGAGTCCCAGTTTCAATTTCTAATAATTCTGAGCAGTTTCAATGTCAAACAGTTCCTTTTGTGTTCATGTCAGCAGTGATATGTGGATGGTGGAAAATGGTGGTAATGCAGGTCCGACCCTCTGGTTTGGTCCTGGGCAACCTGCATCGATGTACAGCTGCTAACTGCTAGCATGGCAAGGCGTTGTCACCGTCTTCCAACTCTGAACTGTTTCTCCTCTTGTCTTCATGGCTGCAGCAATTCCTCTCTGTTGCAGGAATCCACATGATCTTGTTGTTTTTCCTGGTCTTGTTTTTCTGAAAATACACAAACATATTCTCGACCAAAAGTTAACAAAGCAATCTTTTTTATAAATTTGACTTGGGATCCTTTTCATTTTTTGCCCAAGCAACTTTCCTTAGGCCTATTTTGACACCATGTGTGTTTTTCATGGGTGCCTTGCTGTTAGTATTACATATGAAAATTAGTTTTCAAAGTAAAAAGTTTTCTACATGTAATTTACTTTCAGGATATTTTTCCTTTACATGATATTTTTCCACTATCCCCCCCCCCCTTTTTTTGATTAATGGAGGCTATTTTTGGAAATTTTATAATGCAGTCTTAATAACTTTAAATTTTAATTTTTTGCACAAAAATATAACTGCTTTAGGTTCTTTGCCTGTTAAGCAATTTTACCATGAAGTGAACTACCCTATAGAAATTTTAATTAATACCTCAGGAACAGTTTTTTGTCCAGTAAAATTAAATTTTCTTGAATAATCACATATTTCAATTAGCCAATTTAAATTAATCTGAAAACTGGACTATTATTTTACTGTCAAATTTAATACTCTAACAACAATCTTAGTTTACCCTGTAAATATTAATGGAAAAGATTAGTTGCATCCCTGAGTAGGCCCTGATCATTCCTGATGCTAGGGTGGATTTAGATATAGGGCAGCTGCTGTCAGCCATGTCTCTGTTTGTTGCCTGGGTCTCGATCTGAGCTGGTCCAAGTCTCTTTCTGTTGCCTGGGTCCTGATCTGAGCTGGATGTGGGAAGCATGAAGCAGCCATGGGGACAGGAGACCTCCCTCAGAAGGGGCGAGGATTCAAGCCCCTGCAATGTTGGGGGGGGTGAGGGTCTGTGCCCCACTTCTTTTGCCCCCAAGTTCTCTCCTGATGGCCCCACTGCGACTGTGCCTGTCTTAGGTTGTTCCTTTTTGAGGAATCTTACCCGTCTCTGGCTAACCAGCCATCTTCCGGGGCCAAGCAGGGTGACTTGAGGTTCAGTTCTGTCTCCTTGGTAGCCTATGCCTCCATGGCCTCCACGCCCAGCACCTGCTTTGGCATCCCACCTCGGCCGCCGGTGGGACCTTGCACTGATCACAGATCTTTAGGGAGTCCAGGTTTCTTCTCCAGGGAGGGCCCAGCTCATGCCATTGTGCAAGAGACAGATCCATGGTACCAGCCACTACGAGGCTTCAACCTCAGTATGAACAAAAAGCTCAGGCAACAGCTGTCAGAGGGTCCCTCTTGGCAAAAGAGGCCAATATAGAATGCTCAAGAGCCTTCCCAGGGAGGCCGTAATTTCTTTCTGGAAGGGATTAAATCCTTTCAACCCTTTGTGTGTGTGTGTGTGTGTGTGTGTGTGTGTGTGTGTGTGTGTGTGTGTGTGTAAAATGCTGCCAAACATGCAAAGAATTAGTTTGTAAGTTTGTTTGGGATAATTGTACAATATGCTGTTGTAAAGTATAAAAAATTATAATGACATTGTAGAATAATATCATTTAAGGATATCCTTTGCTCTAGGTCATGGCAATTCAATTTCAAACTGGCTGTCAATTTCTTTTTGTACAGACAAGGTCTTAGTTATATTCTCTGCACCTCTCCCAGGATCAAGGAGTGAATAGTCCCCTACTTCCTTTCCTCACCCATGTTCCTCTTGCATTCTCTGCACCTCTCCCAGGATCAAGGAGTGAATAGTCCCCTACTTCCTTTCCTCACCCATGTTCCTCTTGCATACGACATTAGGCGGGGGATTAGCTCACGTAAGGGTTCATACCCATGAAGGGTCAGGAATCATAAGTCCAAAATACTTCCCCATTTCCCCATTTGCCCCAGGTAATGTTACCGTATCGCTGATCACTGCTACCATGGCAGGAAAGACGTTCTCAGGCGTCTGTACCGTCTTTCTTACCATGCCTCAGGTGGTCTCCGGGCTGTTTGTTGTCTGGCATGTCCTCCTCTTGCTCATCTTCAGTGGATTGCTTGGAGTCGCTGCTCTCTCTGGCTGAGGTAGTTGATTGTCTGCGGCTGCATGGTGTGGCTCCAGGCTCAAGGCCCTTATTAGCCTGGATAGTTTCTCTCTTGGATCCCTGTTGCAGTTTAATATTTCTAGCAGGAATCCCACAGGTTTGGAAAAATTCTCTGGGAATATACAAGCATACCCTCTGCCAAAGGTTAATGATGGATCAGTTCCCTTCCATAACCATTTTGGGATCCTTCCATCTAACTAAACCATTTTCTTTTGTTTTATTCTGACACCAATGTAGCTCCATAGGTGTCTTTCCATCAGCATCACAAGTGAAAGAATTTAAAATAATCAAGGCTTGGTGCAGCCTACCCGCAGGTGATTTCTCCACAATCCCCCCTTTTTGTTTTTCAAGTTGGGATTTTAGCAGCTGATGCTACCATTCAATAATGGTCCGTCCTTGGGAATTGTATGGTATTCCTGTAATGTGCTGAATTTTCCATCTTTTACAAAATTCCTGGAATTGACCGCTTGTGTAAGCAGGCCCATTATCAGTTTTAATAATTTTTGGAACTCCCATGACGGCAAAAGCAGCTAGGCAATTATTAATAACCTGTTTTGCCGTTTCTCCTGTAGATGCAGTAGCCTATAGGACTTTTGAAAAGGTGTCTACAGACAGATAATGCCCCAAGACGTCCAAAGGAAGTATAATGCGTTATATCCATTCGCCAGATATGGTCTCTGTGCAATCCTCTAGGGTTGATTCCTGTGTTAGGGCCTTGAGGCAGATGTAACATGCAAGTGGGACATTCCTTAATAATCTGTTTTGCTTGCTGTCGAGTGATTGAGAATTGTTTAGACAGCATTTTGGCAGGCTGATGTAAAAGTTGATGAGATTCTAAGGCTTCTTCTAATAAAGCAAGCAATTGATCAGCCTGTGCATTTCCTTTTGTTAAAAGACCAGGTAAGACACTATGAGCCCTGATGTGAGCGATATAAAAAGGATATTGTCTCTGTTGTACAATCTGCTGAACTTGTTTAAATAGTAAAAATAAACTTTGGTCACTAAGCCATTTCAACTGGGCAGTTTCAATTCTATTCATCAAGTTGGCAGCATAAAAGATATCAGAGTCGGTATGAAGAGGCTCTTGGAAATCCTGCAATGCAGCCTTAATGGCTTGTAGTTCAATTCTTTGTTCAGAAGTATGACTGGTCAGTATGACTTGGTCTGAATTTATTGTATGATCATTAGTTCTACATATGTACAAGCTGTTTTGGAGGATTGATGCCCTAAGTGGACCCATTCAATAATGGCAGGAGAATTTCTATTTGGAATGATGACTCCAGTGGGACTATTTGCAGTTGGGTTACTTTGTCCCAATAAAGGCAATTCGGGCTGTACCCGTGCTACTTGGGCTGATGAAATTGCCTGCTACACTCTTAGCAACTCATTCCTAGCATCATTTGTTAATATTGGGGAGAGGAAAGATTAGAGTCACCGCTAAGTAAATTAAGTAAATTTGTCAGTTCTCCTGTAGAAATCTTCGGATAAGGTCTTAACCAGTCAATGTCCCCTAATAATGTCTGAAAGTCATTTAAAGTTTTAAGACAATCTTTTCTTATCTCCACCTTCTGAGGCCTAATGTGTTGGTTATCAATTACAATCCTGACGACATTTGGAGGAAACCTCTCCTTATTTCCTTCAAAAATAATTTTCAGGCTACATAGAGTTTCATTTAAAAATCTTTGTCACATGAAACAATTTCTCTTAAGGTTATGGTGAGTGACCACTAGTACGAATTAGATTTAATATTTTAATAACAATCCTCAGTTTATCCTATAAATACCAGTGAAAGAGATTTGAAAACTTTTCAAATTTCTCCTTTTTATTAAGCTGGAATTTTATTTTTTGAAGACTATCCCCTTAGGCTTTATTTGCATCCACAGAGGGACCATGGGAAGGCCTTCAGTAACTTAGAATACTTAATCAAATTATTTACAAAGGAAGGGGTTGGCCCCTGTGGCTTCCAAGGGGACCAGAAAGACATGTGGCCATCATGGCGGCTGTCTAATCTGTTCTTTTAAATGACAGTCAAATTTATATTGCAAACAAAAATCTCACTCGCTGTTTCTGCTCTTTATTAGAATTGTTTATAAAAATATTGGCTTTTCATTTAGCTGAACACCTTGATTATAATTTAAAAAGCTAATTTATTTAAGTAATTAAAGTAGGTATCTTCATTTAAAAGCAAAGCAAATTTAGTTGATGTTTACATTTGATTCACAAGCCAAAAATGTTGCCTCGCCTCTAGCTTAGTTAAGATTTCAGGCCACTACCAAAGTCAGGCAGTAATGGTGGCTGTCTTAACTGTTCTTACATATTACTTGGATTCAATTACTTAAACATTGGCTTTTCATGTAAGTTAATTTATATGAGACCTTGATTATATTATAAAAGCTAATGTATAAGGTAACTTAAGTAGGTATCTTTAATTAAAAGGCAGAGAAACTTATTCAGTAACACTTAAATGTCTGATACTTATTGGTCAGATCCAAAAGGAAAAACACTGTCCCACCCCCCGCCCATTCAAAATGCAGGCTGCTTGGGGCTTTTATCTTTCTTGAAATTCTACTGCTGTTGAAAATTTTGACTATATTTAAGAAATATATTGATTTTGCCCTTCTGAGAGGCAAAAACCTTCATAACATTTAAAATATAATCGTTAACTTTTACTTGATAAGGCTTTCCATGATATTTCCAATATATTAGATCTGTAAAATTTAAAATATTTAATTTAAAAAGAGAAAATAAATTTCTTGTATTACTTCGGGCCCTTGGAGCCTTCCATTAATTATCACTGTTAAAGCCTTGAAATTTTAACAAGGGAAAAACCATCATATATATATATATATATATGTATATATATACACGTACACACACATATATATAGATATCCATATATGATTTAAAGATTATAATACTTTTTATAATTATGTTGATATCAATTAGAATTTAAATTAGGTTTTTGCATAGAAAAATTTTACTTAGGATCAAATAATTAATCCTCTTTTTTACTGAGACCAATAAGGAACTTATTTTGAGTTCCTAATTATTTTCAGAGAAAACACATTTTCTCAACAATATTTTATACTTTATACGTTTAATTACCACAACTATATAATTTCTCCCAATTTAATTTGCATTTCGAAATTTTAAAGCTGGCAATTCAAACATTTAGCAGTTCCTAGTTTAATAAAACTTTCATACTCCTATAAAACCCTATAAATAATACTTGCCATAACCCAAGCCCTAACCCTAGCTTTACCCTCACCTAAACACTCACGCTCACTCTAACCATCACCCTCACCCTCACCCTCACCCTCTCCATCACTCTCACCCCTAACCCTAACCC
This sequence comes from Corynorhinus townsendii, assembly GCA_026230045.1. NCBI lineage: Eukaryota > Metazoa > Chordata > Mammalia > Chiroptera > Vespertilionidae > Corynorhinus > Corynorhinus townsendii. The sequence goes on along the minus strand of JAPDVU010000010.1, from coordinate 232,009 downwards.
TAACCGTAACCCTAACCCTAACCCTAACCCTAACCCTAAACCCTAACCCTAAATCTAACCCTCACCCTAAAGCCTAACCCTAACCCTAACACTAAACCTAAACCCTAACCTTAAACCCTAAGCCTAACCCTAAACCTAAACCTAAAACCTAACCCTAACCCTAACCCTAACCATTAACCGTAACCATAAGGCCTAAACCTAACCCCTAACACTAACCCTAACCCTAAACTCTAACCCTAACCATAACACTTAACCCTAACCCTAACCCTAACCCTTAACCCTAACAATAAACCCTAACCCTAACCACTAACCCTAACCCTTACCCTAACCCCTAAACCAAACCCTAATCCTAACCCTAACCACAAACCCTAACCTTAATGCTTAACCCTAACAATAAACCCTAACCCTAACCCCTAACCATAACCCTAAACCCTAACACTAAACCCTAAACCCTAACCCTTAACCCTAACAATAAACACTAACCCTAACCCTTACCCCTACCCATAAGGCCTAACCTTAACCCCTAACCCTAACCCTAACTCCTAACCCTAAACCTAACCCTAACCCTAACCCTAAACCCTAACCCTAAACCTAACCCTTAACCTAACAATAAACCCTAACCCTAACCCTAACCACTAACACTAACCCTAGCCCTCACCCTAAAAACTAATCCTAACCCTAACCCTAACCCTAAAACCTAACCCTAACCCTAACCCTAACCCTAAACCTGAAATAACCCTAACCCAAAACCCTAACACTAATCCTAGACCTCACCATAAAAACTAACCCGAACCCTAAACCTAAACCTAATGCTAACCCTAACCCTAACCATAACACAAACCCCAATCCTAAACCCTAACCCTAACCCTACGCTAACCCTAAACCCTAACCCTAAACCTAACCCTAACACCTAACCCTACACATAACCCTACCCTAACCCTAAACCATCACCCTAACACTTACCCTGACTTTAAATCCTAACCGTAAACATAACCCTAACCGTAAACCTAAACGTTAACCCTAAATGATAACCCTAACACTAACTCTTACCCTAACCCTAAACCCTAACCCTAACCCTAACGCTAAACCTTAACCCTAACCCTCACCCTCACCCTCTCCCTCACTCTCACCCCTAACCTTAACCATAACCCAAACCCCAGCCCTAAACCCTAACCCTAACCTTAACGCAAACCCTAACCCTAACCCTAACCCCAACCCTACCCCTAACTCTAAACCTTAACCCTAAACATAAACCATAACCCTAAACCAAACCATAATCCTAAACCCTAAGACTAACCATAACCCTTACCCTAACCCCTAACCCTAACTCTAACCTCTAACAACAACCCTAACCCTAACCATAAAAACTAACCCTAACCCTAACCCTAACCCTAATAGCTAACCCTAACCTTAACCCAAACCCTAACCCTACCCCTAACTCTGAACCTTAACCCTAACATAAACCATAACCCTAACCCTAAAACCTAACCCTAACACTAACCCTAACTCTAAAACCTAACCCTAACCCTAACCATACCCTAAACTTCAACCATGAGCCTAACCCTAACCCTGACCCTAAATCCTAATCCTAACTCTAAACCCTAACTATAACCATAACGCTTACACTAACCCTAAACCCTAACCCTAACCCAAACCCTAATCCTAACCCCTAACCCTAACCCAAACGCTAACTTAAACCTAAACTCCAACCATAAACCCTAAAATTAACCCTAACTCTAACCCTAAACCCTAACCCTAATTCTAACCCTGAACCTAACCCTAAAACCTAACCCTAACCGAAACCCTATCCTAACCCTAAACCTTACCTTAATCCTTAACCCTAACCCTAACCCTAACCCTAGCCCTAAGCCTAACACTAAACCCTAACCCTAACCCTAAACCATTACCCTAACCCTAACCCTGACCTTAAATCCTAACCATAACAATAACCCTAACTCTAAACCTAACCTAAACCCTAACACTAAACCTAAACCCTAACCCTAAACCTAACCCTAACCCTAACCCTAACCTAACCCTAACCCCTAACCCTAACCTAAACCCTAACCCCTAAACCCCTAACCCCTAACCCTAACCCTAAACCCTAACCCTAACCTAACACTAACTCCTAACCCTAACCCTAACTCTAACCCTAATCCTAACCCTAACCCCTAACACTAACCTTAGCCCTCACCCTAAAAACTCACCCTAACCCTAACCCTAAAGCCTAATTCTAAACCTACCCTAAACCCTAACCTTAACCCCTAACCCTAACCTCAAACCCTAAACCCTACCTTTCACCCTTAACCCTAATCCCTAAACCTAACCGAAACCATAACCCTAACTCTAAACCTTAACACTAACCCTAACCCCTAACCTTAACTGTAACCCTAACCCCTAAACCAAACCCTAACCCTAACCATAACCCTAAAACCTAACACTAAACTTAATCCTAACACTAACCCTAACATTAACCCTAACCTTAACCCCTAAACCTAACCCTAACCCCTAACCATAACCCTAACCCTAAACCTAAAAACTAACCCTAACCCTAACACTAACCATAAACCTAACCCTAACCTTAATCCTAACACTAACCCTAACCATAATCCTAACCAAAACATTAACCCTAAACCCTAACCCTAACACTAACCCTTAACCCTAACCATAAAACCTAACCATAACCCCTAACCCTAACCCTAACCCTTAAACCTAACCCTAACCCTAACCCTAACCCTTAAACCTAAACATAAATCATAATCCTAACCCAAACCCGAACCCTAAACCCTAACCCTAACACTAACGCTAACCTTAAACCTAAACCCCAACCCTAAACCCTAACATTAAACCTAACTCTAACCCTAAACCCTAACCGTAACCCTAACCCTAAAGCCTAACCCTAACACTAACCCTAACTCTAAAACCTAACCCTAACCCTAACCATACCCTAAACTTCAACCATGAGCCTAACCCTAACCCTGACCCTAAATACTAACCCTAACTCTAAACCCTAACAATAACCATAACGCTTACACTAACCCTAAACCCTAACCCCAACCCAAACCCTGATCCCAACCTCTAATCCTAACCCAAACGCAAACCTTAAAACTAAACTCCAACCCTAAACCCTAAAATTAACCCTAACTCTAACCCTAAACCCTAACCCTAACTCTAACCCTAAACCTAACCCTAAAACCTAACCCTAACCATAACCTTAAACCCTAAACCGAATCCTAATCCTAACTCTTAACCCTAACCATAAACCCTGACCATAACCCCAACCCTAACCCTCACCCTAAAGCCTAAAACTAACCCTAACCCTAACCCCTAACCTTAACCCCTAACCCTAAACCCTAACCCTAACCGTAACCCTAACCCTTAAACCAAATCCTAACCCCTAACCATAACCCTAAGCCAAAACCTAAAACTAACCCTAACCCTAACCCTAAAACCTAACCCTAACCTTAATCCTAACACTAAACCTAACACTAACCCCAACCTTAACCCCTGTACCTAACCCTAACCCCTAACCATAAGCCTAACCCTAAACCTAAAAACTAACCCTAACCCTAACCCCTAACCTTAACCCCTAACCCTAAACCCTAACCCTAACCGTAACCCTAACCCTTAAACCAAATCCTAACCCCTAACCATAACCCTAAGCCAACACCTAAAACTAACCCAAACCCTAACCCTAAAACCTAACTCTAACCTTAATCCTAACACTAACCCTAACCATAATCCTAACCAAAACATTAACCCTAACACTAACACTAACCCTTACCCTAACCATAAACCCTAACCCTAACCCCTAACCCTAACCCTAACCCTTAAACCTAACCCTAACCCTAACCCTTAAACCTAAACATAAACCATAATCCTAACCCAAACCCTAACCCTAAACCCTAACCCTAACCCTAACGCTAACCTTAAAACTAAACCCTAACCCTAAAACCTAACATTAACCCTAACCCTAAACCCTAACCCTAACCCTAACATTAAACCTAACCCTAAAACCTAACCCAAACCGTAACCCTACCCTAACCCCATACCATCACCCTAACCCTAATTCTGACCCTAAATTCTAACCCTAACCGTAACCCTAACCCTAACCCTAACTCTAATGCCTAACCCTAACCCTCACCCTAAACTCTAACCTTAATCCCTAACCCTAACCCCTAACCCTAACCGTAATCTAACCCTAACCCTAAACCCTAACACTAACCCTAACCCGAACCTTACCCCTAACCCTAACACTTACCCTCACACTCACCCTCATCCTCACCCTCACCCTAACACTAACCCTAACCATAATCCTAACCAAAACATTAACCCTAACCCCTAACCCTAAAACCTAACCCTAACATTAACCCTAACTCTAAAACCTAACCCTAACCCTAACCATACCCTAAACTTCAACCATCAGCCTAACCCTAACCCTGACCCTAAATCCTTACCCTAACTCTAAACCCTAAGACTAACCATAACTCTTATCCTAACCCTAAACTCTAACCCTAACCCAAACCCTAACCCAAAACCCTAACCCTAACCCAATCGCTAACCTTAAACCTACACCCCAACCCTAAACCCTAACATTAACCCTAACCCTAACCCTAAACCCTAACCCTAACCCTAACCCTAAATCTAACCCTAACCCCTAACCATAACACTAACCCTAACCATTACCCTAACCCTAAAACTTAACCCTAACCCTAACTGTAAAACTTAACCCTAACCCTAACCATACCCTAAACCTCAACCATCACCCTAACCTTAACCCTAAGCCTAACCCTAATTCTAACCTTAAAAACTAACCCTAACCCTAACTCTAAAACGTACACCCTAACCTTATCCCTAACCCTAAGCCTAACCCTACCCCTACCCCTAACCTTTAACCCTAACCATAAACCATAACCCTACCCCAAACGCTAACCCTAAACCATAACCCTAACCCCAAAACCTAACCGTAATGCTAACCCTATACTCTAACCCTAACCGTTAACCCTAATCATAAACACTGACTATAACCCCAACGCTAACCCTAACCCTGAAGCCTAATCCTAACACTAACCCTAACCCTAAACCCTAACCTTAACCCCTAACCCTTACCCCTTACCCTAACACTAACCCTAACCCTAACCCTAACCCTAACCCTAGCCATAACAGTAACCCTAACCCTGAAACCTAACCCTAACACTAACCCTGACTCTAAAACCTAACCCTAACCCTAACCATACCCTAAACCTCAAGCATCACCCTAACCCTATCCCTAACCCTAACCCTAACCCTAAAAACTAACCCTAACCCTTAATCATAAACCCTAACCCTAACCCCTAACCCTAACCCTAACCCTTAAACCTAACCCTAACCCTAACCTTAACCCTAAACCTAACCCTAACCCTAACCCTACCCTTAACCCTAACCCTTAACCATAACCAAAAAACCTAACCCTAACCCAAACCCTAATCCTAAACCCTCACTCTAACCCTAATCATAAACCTAACCCTAAAACCTAACCCTAACCATAACCCTACCCTAACCCTAAACCATCACCCTAACCCTAAACCTGACCTTAAATCCTAACGATAACACTAACCCTAACCCTAAACCTAAACCTTAACCGTAAACCCTAACCCTAACACTAAACTTTACCCTAACCCTAAACCCTAAACCTAAACCTAACCCTAACTCTAAACTCTAACCCTAACCCTTAACCCTAACCATAAACCCTAACCGTAAGCCTAACTTTAACCCTAAAGCATAACCTTAACCCTAAGCCTAAACTCTACCGTTCACCCTTAAACCTAATCCCTAACCCTAACTGTAACCCTAACCCTAACCCTAAACCTTAACACTAACCCTAACCCTAACCCCTAACACTAACCGTAACCCTAACCCCTAAACCTAACTTTAAAACTAACCCTAACCCTAAAACCTAACCCTAACCTTAATCCAAACACTAATCCTAACCCTCACCCTAATCCCTAAACCTAACCCTAATGCTAACCCTTAACCCTAACCCTAAAGCCTAACCCTGACACCTAACACTAACCATAACCCCTAACCCTAACCCTAAACCTAATCGAAACCATAATCCTAAACCCTAACCCTAACGCTAACCCTCAACCTAAACCCTAACTCTAACCCTAAAATTAACCTTAACCCTAACCCTAAACCTAAAGCGTAAACTTTACCCCTAACCATACCCTTAACCTAACCCTAAAACCTAACCCTAATGCTAACACTAAACCCTAACCCTAACCCTAACCTTTAACCCTAACCATAAACCCTGACCATAACCCCAACCCTAACCCTAACTCTAAAGCCCAATCCTAAAACTAACCCTAAACCCTAACCTTAACCCCTAACACTAACCTCTAACCCTAATCCCTACCCTTCACCCTTAACCCTAATCCCTAACCCTAACCATAACCCTAACCCTACACCCTAACCCTAACCCTAACCTTAATCCTAACACTAACCCTAACCATAGCCCTAACCCCTAACACTAACCCTAACCCCTAACCATAACCCTAACCCCTAACACTAACCCTAACCCTAAAACCTAACACTAACCCTAACCCTTAATCCTAAACATAAACCCTAACCCTAACCTCTAACCCAAACCCTAACTCTAACCCTAACTCTAAAACCTAACCCTAACCATAACCCTACCCCTAAACCTAATGCTTATCCCTAACCATAAACCCTAACCCTTAACCTAACCCAAACAATAATCCTAAACCCTAACCCTAACGCTAACCCTCAACCTAAACCCTAACTCTAAACCCTAAATTAACCTTAACCCTAACTCTAAACCTAAATCCTAAACTTTACCCCTAACCCTAACCCTAACTCTAACCCTAACGCTAACCCTCAACCTAAACCCTAATTCTAAACCCTAAATTAACCTTAACCCTAACCCTAAACCTAAATCCTAAACTTTACCCCTAACCCTAACCCTAAAACCTAACCCTAACGCTAACCCTAAACCATACCCTAACCCTAACCCTTAAACCTAACCATAAACCCTGATCGTAACCCCAACCCTAACCCTAACCCTAAAGCCTAATCCTAAGCCTAACACTAAACCGTAACCTTAACCCCTACCCCTAACCTCTAACCCTAAACCCTACCCTTCACTCTTAACCCTAATCCCTAACCCTAAACATAACCCTAACCCTAACCCTAACCCTAAATCTAACCCTAACCCTAACCCTAACCCCTAACCCTAACCCTAACCCCTACAACTAACCTTAACCCTAACACTAACCCCTAACACTAACCCTAACCCTTAATCCTAACTATTAACCCTAACCCTAACCCCTAACCCTAACCCTAACCCCTAACACTAACCCTAACTCCTAACCCTAAACCTAACCCTAACCCTAACCCTAAACCCTAACCCTAAACCTAACCCTTAACCTAACAATAAACCCTAACCCTAACCCTAACCACTAACACTAACCCTAGCCCTCACCCTAAAAACTAATCCTAACCCTAACCCTAACCCTAAAACCTAACCCTAACCCTAAACCTGAAATAACCCTAACCCAAAACCCTAACACTAATCCTAGACCTCACCATAAAAACTAACCCGAACCCTAAACCTAAACCTAATGCTAACCCTAACCCTAACCATAACACAAACCCCAATCCTAAACCCTAACCCTAACCCTACGCTAACCCTAAACCCTAACCCTAAACCTAACCCTAACACCTAACCCTACACATAACCCTACCCTAACCCTAAACCATCACCCTAACACTTACCCTGACTTTAAATCCTAACCGTAAACATAACCCTAACCGTAAACCTAAACGTTAACCCTAAATGATAACCCTAACACTAACTCTTACCCTAACCCTAAACCCTAACCCTAACCCTAACGCTAAACCTTAACCCTAACCCTCACCCTCACCCTCTCCCTCACTCTCACCCCTAACCTTAACCATAACCCAAACCCCAGCCCTAAACCCTAACCCTAACCTTAACGCAAACCCTAACCCTAACCCTAACCCCAACCCTACCCCTAACTCTAAACCTTAACCCTAAACATAAACCATAACCCTAAACCAAACCATAATCCTAAACCCTAAGACTAACCATAACCCTTACCCTAACCCCTAACCCTAACTCTAACCTCTAACAACAACCCTAACCCTAACCATAAAAACTAACCCTAACCCTAACCCTAACCCTAATAGCTAACCCTAACCTTAACCCAAACCCTAACCCTACCCCTAACTCTGAACCTTAACCCTAACATAAACCATAACCCTAACCCTAAAACCTAACCCTAACACTAACCCTAACTCTAAAACCTAACCCTAACCCTAACCATACCCTAAACTTCAACCATGAGCCTAACCCTAACCCTGACCCTAAATCCTAATCCTAACTCTAAACCCTAACTATAACCATAACGCTTACACTAACCCTAAACCCTAACCCTAACCCAAACCCTAATCCTAACCCCTAACCCTAACCCAAACGCTAACTTAAACCTAAACTCCAACCATAAACCCTAAAATTAACCCTAACTCTAACCCTAAACCCTAACCCTAATTCTAACCCTGAACCTAACCCTAAAACCTAACCCTAACCGAAACCCTATCCTAACCCTAAACCTTACCTTAATCCTTAACCCTAACCCTAACCCTAACCCTAGCCCTAAGCCTAACACTAAACCCTAACCCTAACCCTAAACCATTACCCTAACCCTAACCCTGACCTTAAATCCTAACCATAACAATAACCGTAACCCTAAACCTAAACCTTAACCCTAAACCCTAACTCTAACACTAAACTTTACTCTAATCCTAAACCCTAAACCTAAACCTAACCCTAACCCTAAACTCTAACCCTAACCCTTAACCCTAACCATAAAGCCTAACCCTAACCCCTAACCCCTAAAACTAACCCTAACCCTAAACCCTAACACTAACCCTAACCCTTAATTCTAACAATAAACCCTAAACCTAACCCCTAACCCTAACACTAACTCCTAACCCTAACCCTAACTCTAACCCTAATCCTAACCCTAACCCCTAACACTAACCTTAGCCCTCACCCTAAAAACTCACCCTAACCCTAACCCTAAAGCCTAATTCTAAACCTACCCTAAACCCTAACCTTAACCCCTAACCCTAACCTCAAACCCTAAACCCTACCTTTCACCCTTAACCCTAATCCCTAAACCTAACCGAAACCATAACCCTAACTCTAAACCTTAACACTAACCCTAACCCCTAACCTTAACTGTAACCCTAACCCCTAAACCAAACCCTAACCCTAACCATAACCCTAAAACCTAACACTAAACTTAATCCTAACACTAACCCTAACATTAACCCTAACCTTAACCCCTAAACCTAACCCTAACCCCTAACCATAACCCTAACCCTAAACCTAAAAACTAACCCTAACCCTAACACTAACCATAAACCTAACCCTAACCTTAATCCTAACACTAACCCTAACCATAATCCTAACCAAAACATTAACCCTAAACCCTAACCCTAACACTAACCCTTAACCCTAACCATAAAACCTAACCATAACCCCTAACCCTAACCCTAACCCTTAAACCTAACCCTAACCCTAACCCTAACCCTTAAACCTAAACATAAATCATAATCCTAACCCAAACCCGAACCCTAAACCCTAACCCTAACACTAACGCTAACCTTAAACCTAAACCCCAACCCTAAACCCTAACATTAAACCTAACTCTAACCCTAAACCCTAACCGTAACCCTAACCCTAAAGCCTAACCCTAACACTAACCCTAACTCTAAAACCTAACCCTAACCCTAACCATACCCTAAACTTCAACCATGAGCCTAACCCTAACCCTGACCCTAAATACTAACCCTAACTCTAAACCCTAACAATAACCATAACGCTTACACTAACCCTAAACCCTAACCCCAACCCAAACCCTGATCCCAACCTCTAATCCTAACCCAAACGCAAACCTTAAAACTAAACTCCAACCCTAAACCCTAAAATTAACCCTAACTCTAACCCTAAACCCTAACCCTAACTCTAACCCTAAACCTAACCCTAAAACCTAACCCTAACCATAACCTTAAACCCTAAACCGAATCCTAATCCTAACTCTTAACCCTAACCATAAACCCTGACCATAACCCCAACCCTAACCCTCACCCTAAAGCCTAAAACTAACCCTAACCCTAACCCCTAACCTTAACCCCTAACCCTAAACCCTAACCCTAACCGTAACCCTAACCCTTAAACCAAATCCTAACCCCTAACCATAACCCTAAGCCAAAACCTAAAACTAACCCTAACCCTAACCCTAAAACCTAACCCTAACCTTAATCCTAACACTAAACCTAACACTAACCCCAACCTTAACCCCTGTACCTAACCCTAACCCCTAACCATAAGCCTAACCCTAAACCTAAAAACTAACCCTAACCCTAACCCCTAACCTTAACCCCTAACCCTAAACCCTAACCCTAACCGTAACCCTAACCCTTAAACCAAATCCTAACCCCTAACCATAACCCTAAGCCAACACCTAAAACTAACCCAAACCCTAACCCTAAAACCTAACTCTAACCTTAATCCTAACACTAACCCTAACCATAATCCTAACCAAAACATTAACCCTAACACTAACACTAACCCTTACCCTAACCATAAACCCTAACCCTAACCCCTAACCCTAACCCTAACCCTTAAACCTAACCCTAACCCTAACCCTTAAACCTAAACATAAACCATAATCCTAACCCAAACCCTAACCCTAAACCCTAACCCTAACCCTAACGCTAACCTTAAAACTAAACCCTAACCCTAAAACCTAACATTAACCCTAACCCTAAACCCTAACCCTAACCCTAACATTAAACCTAACCCTAAAACCTAACCCAAACCGTAACCCTACCCTAACCCCATACCATCACCCTAACCCTAATTCTGACCCTAAATTCTAACCCTAACCGTAACCCTAACCCTAACCCTAACTCTAATGCCTAACCCTAACCCTCACCCTAAACTCTAACCTTAATCCCTAACCCTAACCCCTAACCCTAACCGTAATCTAACCCTAACCCTAAACCCTAACACTAACCCTAACCCGAACCTTACCCCTAACCCTAACACTTACCCTCACACTCACCCTCATCCTCACCCTCACCCTAACACTAACCCTAACCATAATCCTAACCAAAACATTAACCCTAACCCCTAACCCTAAAACCTAACCCTAACATTAACCCTAACTCTAAAACCTAACCCTAACCCTAACCATACCCTAAACTTCAACCATCAGCCTAACCCTAACCCTGACCCTAAATCCTTACCCTAACTCTAAACCCTAAGACTAACCATAACTCTTATCCTAACCCTAAACTCTAACCCTAACCCAAACCCTAACCCAAAACCCTAACCCTAACCCAATCGCTAACCTTAAACCTACACCCCAACCCTAAACCCTAACATTAACCCTAACCCTAACCCTAAACCCTAACCCTAACCCTAACCCTAAATCTAACCCTAACCCCTAACCATAACACTAACCCTAACCATTACCCTAACCCTAAAACTTAACCCTAACCCTAACTGTAAAACTTAACCCTAACCCTAACCATACCCTAAACCTCAACCATCACCCTAACCTTAACCCTAAGCCTAACCCTAATTCTAACCTTAAAAACTAACCCTAACCCTAACTCTAAAACGTACACCCTAACCTTATCCCTAACCCTAAGCCTAACCCTACCCCTACCCCTAACCTTTAACCCTAACCATAAACCATAACCCTACCCCAAACGCTAACCCTAAACCATAACCCTAACCCCAAAACCTAACCGTAATGCTAACCCTATACTCTAACCCTAACCGTTAACCCTAATCATAAACACTGACTATAACCCCAACGCTAACCCTAACCCTGAAGCCTAATCCTAACACTAACCCTAACCCTAAACCCTAACCTTAACCCCTAACCCTTACCCCTTACCCTAACACTAACCCTAACCCTAACCCTAACCCTAACCCTAGCCATAACAGTAACCCTAACCCTGAAACCTAACCCTAACACTAACCCTGACTCTAAAACCTAACCCTAACCCTAACCATACCCTAAACCTCAAGCATCACCCTAACCCTATCCCTAACCCTAACCCTAACCCTAAAAACTAACCCTAACCCTTAATCATAAACCCTAACCCTAACCCCTAACCCTAACCCTAACCCTTAAACCTAACCCTAACCCTAACCTTAACCCTAAACCTAACCCTAACCCTAACCCTACCCTTAACCCTAACCCTTAACCATAACCAAAAAACCTAACCCTAACCCAAACCCTAACCCTAAACCCTCACTCTAACCCTAATCATAAACCTAACCCTAAAACCTAACCCTAACCATAACCCTACCCTAACCCTAAACCATCACCCTAACCCTAAACCTGACCTTAAATCCTAACGATAACACTAACCCTAACCCTAAACCTAAACCTTAACCGTAAACCCTAACCCTAACACTAAACTTTACCCTAACCCTAAACCCTAAACCTAAACCTAACCCTAACTCTAAACTCTAACCCTAACCCTTAACCCTAACCATAAACCCTAACCGTAAGCCTAACTTTAACCCTAAAGCATAACCTTAACCCTAAGCCTAAACTCTACCGTTCACCCTTAAACCTAATCCCTAACCCTAACTGTAACCCTAACCCTAACCCTAAACCTTAACACTAACCCTAACCCTAACCCCTAACACTAACCGTAACCCTAACCCCTAAACCTAACTTTAAAACTAACCCTAACCCTAAAACCTAACCCTAACCTTAATCCAAACACTAATCCTAACCCTCACCCTAATCCCTAAACCTAACCCTAATGCTAACCCTTAACCCTAACCCTAAAGCCTAACCCTGACACCTAACACTAACCATAACCCCTAACCCTAACCCTAAACCTAATCGAAACCATAATCCTAAACCCTAACCCTAACGCTAACCCTCAACCTAAACCCTAACTCTAACCCTAAAATTAACCTTAACCCTAACCCTAAACCTAAAGCGTAAACTTTACCCCTAACCATACCCTTAACCTAACCCTAAAACCTAACCCTAATGCTAACACTAAACCCTAACCCTAACCCTAACCTTTAACCCTAACCATAAACCCTGACCATAACCCCAACCCTAACCCTAACTCTAAAGCCCAATCCTAAAACTAACCCTAAACCCTAACCTTAACCCCTAACACTAACCTCTAACCCTAATCCCTACCCTTCACCCTTAACCCTAATCCCTAACCCTAACCATAACCCTAACCCTACACCCTAACCCTAACCCTAACCTTAATCCTAACACTAACCCTAACCATAGCCCTAACCCCTAACACTAACCCTAACCCCTAACCATAACCCTAACCCCTAACACTAACCCTAACCCTAAAACCTAACACTAACCCTAACCCTTAATCCTAAACATAAACCCTAACCCTAACCTCTAACCCAAACCCTAACTCTAACCCTAACTCTAAAACCTAACCCTAACCATAACCCTACCCCTAAACCTAATGCTTATCCCTAACCATAAACCCTAACCCTTAACCTAACCCAAACAATAATCCTAAACCCTAACCCTAACGCTAACCCTCAACCTAAACCCTAACTCTAAACCCTAAATTAACCTTAACCCTAACTCTAAACCTAAATCCTAAACTTTACCCCTAACCCTAACCCTAACTCTAACCCTAACGCTAACCCTCAACCTAAACCCTAATTCTAAACCCTAAATTAACCTTAACCCTAACCCTAAACCTAAATCCTAAACTTTACCCCTAACCCTAACCCTAAAACCTAACCCTAACGCTAACCCTAAACCATACCCTAACCCTAACCCTTAAACCTAACCATAAACCCTGATCGTAACCCCAACCCTAACCCTAACCCTAAAGCCTAATCCTAAGCCTAACACTAAACCGTAACCTTAACCCCTACCCCTAACCTCTAACCCTAAACCCTACCCTTCACTCTTAACCCTAATCCCTAACCCTAAACATAACCCTAACCCTAACCCTAACCCTAAATCTAACCCTAACCCTAACCCTAACCCCTAACCCTAACCCTAACCCCTACAACTAACCTTAACCCTAACACTAACCCCTAACACTAACCCTAACCCTTAATCCTAACTATTAACCCTAACCCTAACCCCTAACCCTAACCCTAACCCCTAACACTAACCCTAGCCCTCACCCTAAAAACTAACCCTAACCCTAACGCTAAAACCTAACCCTAACCATAACCCTACCCCTAAACCAAACCCTTATCCCTAACCATAAACGCTAACCCTAAACCTAACCCAAACCATAATCCTAAACCCTAACCCTAAACCTAACCCTCAACCTAAACCCTACTCTAAACCCTAAAATTAACCTTAACCCTAACCCTAAACCTAAATCTTAAACTTTACCCCTAACCCACACCCTAACCCTAACCCTAACCCTAAAACCTAACCCT